>CAOJBI011115101.1:0-10829 GCA_948277035.1 Euphorbia corollata | reverse complement strand
CTGCATCTGCTCCTCACTCTTCCAGTTCCAGTCTTCTGTAAGTTTATTTTTACAATTTCAATAATTCAATCTCAGGTTTGGTGAGGGGAAAGGCTAATTATAACGAAATTGAAACCTTAAAGTCTTGAAGAGTAGGCAGATGGCATTTGAAGTCAAAAGTGGCGGAAACCGTTTCCGTAAATGAAGGAAACGCGTTTCCTATTTCAGTAATTTACAGAAACTGCCCCAAAATGTCCCGCACCAGTTTCCTGGCGTTTCCGAGCATGAAACGTACTGGAAACGTGGAAACGCAACCCAAATGACGTTTCCGTGCTTCCTAGTTATTCGATATATACAATCAACAAGAGACCTAGGTTTGTGCTTGATGAAATACCTGGATATTTAACTTTTTCACAGCAAACCAGCATATGCCGTAAAGACATCATCGTAAACCTGAATGAATCATAAGAATGAATCTGAGTGAATGGGCTTCGGCCAACTAAAACAGATTCTTTGCATGATATTTTCATCCAGGTCATGGATTTTTGTCATTAATGAGACATTTTGCTGAAGAAAATTAAAAAAAAAACTATAAAACATAAATAAAATAGAAGCAAAATAATGGCTAATTTTGTCATTAAAGTGACACGTACAGATACAAAACAATGGCTAATTTTATTTAGCTCTGCCGCTCAAAACCTTCAGGCATAGCAAGATGCATTTGTTGATCCATCTTGACCGATGAAATCTCTTAAGCAGCAACCAAATCAATAATCTCAAAGCTAGCATCAAGACGCAAGAGCATATTGAACAAGCTTAATTAATAAATTACAGCCTTCCGAACATTCGTAAGTTTTAAACTCACGAAAGAACAAGTTTCGAACCATCAAAACACGCATAACAACTTAAAACTAAAGGAAAACAGCCAGACAATTTACCTGTTGTATTCCCGACTCCAACCATGCCATAGACAGTAAACTCCCCTCAAAACTTCGATCATTTTCGGATCAATTCAGCTCAATAGATCTCTTCATTTTGTTTTCTCAGATTAATTTAAAGATTATTTATGTTGAATACAAATCTGATCAAACACCGTAAATAAAAAAGAAGTATTAGATGGGTCGAGAAGGAGCTTATAAAATATCAAAAAAAAGCAGAAATAAAGATGTCGAAACCCACCAAGAATTGTTATTCAGTGTGAATCGTCCGAAATCAGCGGTGAAATGGCGGATTCCGCCGATTCTAACGATTCTCGAACACAAGCAAAGAAAAGAAGGGAAATAATGGGTTGGAAGATAATGAGTGTAACGGCTGATTGCCCATGATTATGGAGGAAGGGTTTGGGCAGCGGCACCAGTGGGGAGAAAATGAAAATCTGTCGTGAAGTCGTAGAAGGAAAGACGAGGCACCAGTAGAGAATATGAGAGTGTTTATTGGACTAGGGTTGCTTACTTGGGCCATTATTTGGGCTGAATTTTGTTGTTTGTTACCACTTACAATAACTTGAGTTTTATGTTACCACTTAGGTTCTATTTGGATTGCTGTTACGAAAAGTTACATTTCTAAAATTTTAATAAAATAAAATATTTTAATATTGGTAATATTAATATTAATTAATTAGGTATTGATTGTTATTGAATTTAGACCTCTTTTGAACAGTAAACTAGAAAAGCTTGAAAATTGAGCTTTTCAAGAGAGCAGCTTGAAAAAACATTTTCAAACTAGCCCTTACTATAATATAATAATTCGAAAAAAAAAATAACCTAATTAAACTTGAGTGTCAAGCCTTGCCCATTAAAGTAGGTTTGGGTCAGACTTATAGCCCGACCTGAACAAATATACATCTATGTATGTACAAGTGAGGTTCATATAATCAACTCTATTTCTTTGTGTTAATTTGATGAGTTAAATCACAAAACTAACCCTTCTTTTCCAATATTGCATAAGCTCATAGCCCAAACATTATGTTTATATTGCATTAAATTTCACTTAGCATGAGCAATTTTGGCTGAAATTCATGTTTAACTTCATATTTTAAAAAGGAAATAAAACTAACAATAATACATATTTTTAATCAATTATATAATTGTCAAAATGAAGAGACACCGAAGACTCTTGCTCTCATTCAATTATATCTGAATTTATATACAAAGCAATTAGGTATAAATGTCAACCATTACAACTAATCAGTCAGTCAGTCATGGAGCGCTAATTAAGGTCCTAATTTTAACAACTATCAACTAAGTCAATACAGCTAACAATATACAGCTAACAGTTTGTGGATTATGATTCTTGAAAACTTTAAAATCAAAGAAAGTTCAAAATACAAAAAGAAGCCACTTTTTTTCTTCTGTCCACAAAATAAGAATACAGGAGTTCGAAGCTTTGAAACTCTATACTACATATCAAGGTGAAGTGAACAAGCTATGTCCAACCAGGATTCTGTCTAACCTCTTGTTCTAATCCCAATTCCCAAAAAAGTGATATAATTTTATATATGTTCAAGAAAATTAAATGTGGATAGAGCTCATTCATCTAATTTTTTTTTTTAAATGGAAAACATATTCTTCATAGATCTTGACACTATACCAATACCCCTTTCTCAATATATACATCTAATCAATAAAAAAAAACCTATGGATCTAATTCCATATCTACAATATGAGAGAACCAACACTTGTACGGTGCAACTACTAGAGCACAAACTGTCCTCAAGTTGTTCTCGGAAAATTATCCAAAGATAAGAACAAATTTACCTTGCAACTGGGAAAACCTCATGTCAAAAAAGGAAACGAACAATCATCTACATCCAGATCAATACCTTAATATCTTAAGCTGTGAAGTTCTGTACTATGGAATCAAAGTGAGGTGTGTAACTATGTGAACTGGAAAACTGATCAACTTATTAGGGAAGTGTTAAGCGTAGAGAAGTACGTTAATAGCTGTAAATACATGTTATATCAGCATCCAGATACCACTTCTCTGTATGAAGGTCAAGCAAGAATATTTCTATTTAGACAGGATTATGGGTTCATTTTCACTAAAGATGCATCTACAATACCATTCATCCAATTGACCCACTTTACAACAACAACATTATCCCAATTGCCTACCAAGGATCCTGCACAAGTGGGGTAAGGGAGGGTCCGGCATACGCAGCCTTACCTCTGTGATAAGAGACTGTTTCCAATTGACATTGAAGTGGAGTTGCAAGAGCTATCCGTGACTTGAAATTATGCACTAAATAAATAAACGAAGATTCACATCAGATAGCTTGTTCAAACTGATGCATGTCACTGCCTCCCAAGTCAAGAACTTGAAATTATGCGCTGTGACCTGTGATGCACTATGTCATGGCACTCGAGATTTTGCACATGATGACATCTTTTCCGTCATCACGTAATAAATTAATAAGCCATTATCTTTTTTATTTAATTATAAGAAGTACTAGGATGGATAACTCATGAACTGCAAATATATCTTATATGAACTTATGTATTGCATATAAAGGCAGAGGGGTTGGGGTATGGGGATGAAACCCACATTTTCTGTAATAATTACAACCACTCATGACCAGAACACTAACATTGTTGTATACTTTTAACATACTATCAGGTTGGTCTCAGCTTTGATGAAACTTAACAAAATGATAAAGCAGATATCTACATCACCTAATGGAACTACAAAAAAAATACCTAGAGCGTTTCAAATTAAGCTATGCATAAACTGCATCATTTAACACCTATGCTTGCAACAAAATGTATTATATAGGTTAACTAAATTTAAAGTTTTCAGATAGTAAAGCCAAATGTAATATATTTAAAGAGACAAGTAAAACCAGTCAATACACTAGGAGAAAGAGTTGCTTTTAAGAAGTTAAAGCCATATGTACACTGAAAACAGAGAAAAGTTTTGTATCAATATTCTAATCGATAAGTTAACGCACCTTCCCAACACGTGGAGCGATTAACCATGCTAAAGTAACAGTAAGTAGCCCAGTAGCAAGCAAAATCCCTGTACCTTCAACAGCCCATTTGGTAGCAGGATTCTGAGGAGGGACAATAACTTCATTCACAGTACTCAGGGGTATTTCAGAAACAACTTGTGAAGCTGCATTAGAATTATTGTGACTAGTTCGGCTCAGTGAGCTAAACCACAAAAATATCTCACTTAGACGCTGCCTTCTAATTGCAGCAATAGCATCAGGGTCAACATGTAAGCTGGTATGCACCTGGGCAGGATTCGGATCTCCATTGGCAGTCCTTTCCCTTAATGCTTCATACTCCTTCAAAGAAACAAGGATCTTCTTGAAATCCATCATCCTAATATTTTTCGCAAGACATCCACAGATTTCACAAATAGTGGACCCATGATTAACAAACCATTTTAGTGCACAAGCATAATGCACGAGAGCAAGATCATTTTTGCAAGAGCAACCAAGTTCAATCAACAAGTCTTTTTGATGACATGAACCCATTTCCAGATCTGAACTGCAGATAAAAACTTCCCCTTCAGGACTAACAAATTCAAACAACCCAGATTCTGTTTTAGCATTTTCGTTAGTTTCCAAGTGTAATTGCTTTTGTAATTTTGTTCATCTTCAAGCTTTATTTCCTCAGCACTTTTACATGACTCATTCAATGGACTAATTATGCCCAAAAATCCCAAAGCAGCATCTCCCCTTTTATCAGATTCAACACATTGGCAAACACGACAGACTGGCAAGCCTGCCTCTTTGTCTAGACTGTAACGTGATAAAGCACCAGAATCTTCGTTTTTAGAAGGCGAGTGACAGGCATCACTAAAATCAGCATTGAGGGATTGTGATAAATTTTCCTTAGCCATCACAACACGACAATCCTTTCCATCAATAATTCAATTCGAACTCAAACATTAAATCAAAGTAGCCCATTAGACTCGTAGCGTGAGAAAAGATGCAACAGCACAACACTCTTCCTAAAGCTGACAGAAAAACTCCCTTTATATCTCAGATAAAGTTCCAATGGCAGCCACTCTAGTAGCCAAACCTGAAAAATGCAAAACATATTGGATACTTAAAATAAACTATAAAAAAGACCAGGCAATCAGCGAAGTACACACAAATGGATTCTTCATTTCTGTTCACTCTCATGATTGCGTTATTCCTCCCCAATATTCAGTAGGAAAAAAAACAAAATAATTAAATGGTCAATCAGATCCAAAAATTGATAAAAACTTAAAATCGATTAGTATAATTGTGAATGCTTCAAACTCATGCCAATACACGAAAAGGATACAAGCAACCAAACATGATTCAGAAATACGCAGAAAATTGTACGGGAGTAAACAAATGCATTACACAAACAAGGCAAATCCAAAAAAAAAAAAAGACAAAAGCGGTAGAAAAAGCCAAATCATACGATACGAAGTGAAGCACGATGAAGTAGAAAAGCACAAGTGTACAAAATTGGGAAAATTGAAAAATACAAGAGAAGAAAAGAGAAAGGAGAAGGATCTGGGGGCTTACGAGTATTGAAAGAGAGGGTTTCGAGAGAGTGAGTTGATGAGGTGAGTTAAAAAGAAGGGCACTGCAGTAATCCCATCCTATTCAAGTGTTTTCAATGGACAAAATCAGTGCCTCCTTCCCCCGATTTAGGACGACTCTCCACACTGTTTATCTTTATCTTTTCTTTTGCAATATTATAGTGATTTTTCTCGAATATCATTTTCGTTTTAAGCACATGTTACTCCCTCCAATTTTTTTTAATTGTCAGTCTAAGATTGTTTGTCAATACCAAAATCATATTAATTAAAGTAATAAAAATATTTATTTACCCATATGATTTTTATTAATATGGAAGTTGATTAGATACTTTATTATTTTTGTCATTTTCAATGAGTATTAAATGAAGGTAAAATAGATAAAATATTTAAAAAAATACATTGAATTCGAAAACGGCATTTATTTAAAAAAAATTTAAAATCCTAAAAAGATAATTATTAAAAAATGGAGGTAATATTTGTTTGATACTTGAGAAGATTATTTGGCTGAATTTTGACTATAATACAATTTCTGCTTTTCACCCAATTATTTCATATGATTTGCTTCTACATCGTAACTACTATTTTCCATTATTTACAGTTTATAATTACTAAACATCACATGAAAAAAAACCTTAATTTGATAATTCGGATAAAAAATTTCTCAATAAATAAGAGAACCTTCAGGATACAACTTTATATTATAATGAAATGATTAGTAATACAATCTTTTTTAAGATCTTAACATATATAAAATCCGAATTTCAATTATTATTATTATTATTCATCAACTCGTTTTTTACTTGACTTTTTTTTGCTGGTTTCTACTTCGAATCAAACTTGAGGACAAGCAAATCAACAGCATAAATTATTTTCATAATTGATGCCTTTATATGAAAAATATTTCTTTGCGTGGCATTCGAAAAAACAATTATTAGCTGGGCATACATTCATTGGGAACTGAACTGCATACACTTTCCCAGCGAATAGTCAACTTTATTTGTCCTAAATGTTCCACTGCTCAATAAATTTTTTTGTCATAGTATTTGCGATGAACGGCCAAATATTTGGTGCATCAATTTCATAAATCATGTTCTGCTGTTTTTTTAAATTTTTTTATTCTGTAGTTAAATTATTTTTTTCGTTGAATCTTTTCCACGAGGGCATAAATCATTTTTATGCTATTTATAATTTGTTTATTATCTTAGATTTTTCTGCCGCCTTTTGTGTTGGATTTTACATCCAAAAAATGCAATGAAGCAAAATATAAGAACTTTAGGTGTGGTTAGCAAATATAACATATTTAGGTATAATTTTAATTCGGATGAAAATGGGATTATTAACGAATTTTTCAATTTATACTGAAAACAAGACTGACAATTTTGTTTTCAATTTTCAAAATTAAAAAAATAAAAATAAAAAGCTGTTGATTTATGACTAGGTTGTTGCCCAGTCACTAATCATTGAAAACGGGACACACTTCCGTTTTTAAAATCTGAAAACTGGGTTGAGTGTCCCGTTTTCAGTGTTGCAATCGAGACTAATGTCTCGACTGCAGCAATTATCCTTTGCGTGAGAATCTTTACAGGAGAGATTCCCACATGTGAACTTGACCGGTCTCTTCCCCTAACCACAAAATCCCTAAATAAAAAACCCTCTCCCCTCAAATAACCCTCCCCTCTTTCAGTTCTTTCTAACTCTCATTTCCCTCATTTCTTTATAACCCTCATTCCCACGGCTCTCTCATTTCCATCTTTGAGGTAAGTTTTATTAAGTAAAAATTGTTGTTGTTTTTTTAAAAAAAATTGTTCTCCCATGAAACTAATGTTGTGTATTTTTTTACAATTTTCAGGATATACAAAACTTGAATTTAAGGTATGAAAATATTATCTGAATTTTTACTTTGTAGTGAAAATAAATTTATTTTTGAATATAAAAATGCAGTTATTTTGTTATTAGTGTTTATATTAACAAAATTGTATTTGTTGTTATGTGTTAGTGTTATTTTGTTATTTTGTTTGTGGTTGATATTTTTGATAGAATTTAAGTTGGTTATAATTTATGTATAGATTAATTACGAAAATAAATAAGTTCCATTTGTATATCACATCGTGGTTAATCTTAGTGTTGAAATTTTGGCTAGTATAAGGATATGTGAGATATCAAATTATGCTACTATTATTTTGGCTAGTAACTTGCACTCAATAATTATTTTAATTTGTACTCAATAATTATGCTACTATTATTTAGATGTAATTTTTTTTATCTGGATTGTCCTGTTAAATTTCGATGATATAATAATAAACGAGTTATTAATTATACTTAAGAAAATCTTTTTATTGGCATTTTGTATTTGGGTAATTTTCAACTTATAAAGTTATTACATATGGAATTTACAATAAATTTTTTTTTGTTAAATTGTATGTTTGCTTCTAATACTGAGTTCATCGTGTTTTGGAAAATAAATTTCAAAGAAAATTAAATTCAATAACAATATTATATGAAAATAAATTGGCAAGCTAAATAAAAATTTGGTGAGATATAAGCCTAGTAGTAATGATTCCCCTAGTGTTATAAAATTCCAATTTTTAGTTATAATGTTAGGTACACATATCAATTACCATTAAGAAAATATTGCTCTCTCATAAAAAAAAAAGAAGAAAAAATATTGCTCTTACAACACCCTAGTACTCTATTATTAATAAGAAAATAGCTAGAATTAGAAACAAAAAATAGAGTAGTACTTAATTAGGGAAAAATAATTAGTTCCGATATAATAAAAACTAAAAAAATTCTTTAAAAATTTTGAACAAAATATGTTGATTTAGTTTCGATACATTTTAGTAATAAATAGTTTTTCGTTTAGAAATTGAAATTGAGTGAATGAGAAAATCTATACATAGCTGATATTTGATTTTTCACTCTTCGCGTAGATGGCTCGAATTGTGAAGTCTCCAATAAATCATAAATTTTCATTTCAGTTCTAGAGTCTAAGAGATATAGTGAGACGACTTATGAAAATAGCAATCTCGAGAATGAGTAAACTTAATGATATAGATGTTATTGTTGAGCACCTGATAACTTTGCACGCGGAAATGTAAGAGTACATATGGTTTGGGGGTTTTGGATTGGGAGCAAACCAAAAGGTCATGTACTTATTCATGTTAAGGTCCTTGAGGTACTTTTCTCTGAATGCGAGATTGGCCGATGCATATCAACAATCCGGTAGGAATTATAAAAAACTATTATAATCTTTATGACTTGATTTGTATGCAGTAGTGTAATTCGATCAAAGAGAAGTACCTTAAACCTAAGGAGTGGACTGAAGGTGATTAGGAGAAGAAGTGTCAATGGTACTTCATTTCTTGAAGATTTGAAGGCTTAGTTTGTAGGTCTATTCCAGTTAGGAAAATAATTTATTTTACAAATTGAGTGTTTTAATATTATGTTGCGAACTGTATATGTGTAAGTTCGAAAATAATGTATGTGTTTATGGTTAACTTAGTATATATTATGAACCATTTAATGTATGTGTTTATTTATATATTGTGAACCATATGTTAGTGTATGTTATATGCATTTTTTATAAGAAAAAATTGTATTGTTTTATAGAACAAAATACGATATAATAAAAAATAAAATAATTATTACATGTCAACTTTAACCTTATTATTATTGATTTATTGTCAATAATATTAACCCACAATACCTTTTGCTAATATATAATAATGATAATATTAGATAATAAAATGATAAAAATAAGAACACAATTATTGTAATTGAAAAATATTTAAAATTAATAAATTAGTAGAATTAATTTGTGTTGGTATCAATACTGTTGTGAACCAAAATGTCGCGCAACAATAACTACATTAGTATAAATTTTTATATTTACACTAACAAATAACAAAATAACAACAGTTATGAATTTGATAAAAAAATTACCTTATTGGAAGAACAGATAAAATTGGTGTAGAGTTAGAATTAAAATGAAATGGAAGTAGATGGATTTGGAAAAAAATTGTGATGAAGTTTAAAGAGTTCGAGAAGAATGAGAGGAAAGGTTGAAATTAATTAGGGGGAGAGGGGGTGGTCATTTAAAGAATGAGAGGAGGGAGTTGAAATGAATTACATGGTCATTTGAAAGATCTTGGCGTGATTCCCATGCCATTGCAAAAGCACATGCACTGAAAACGGGACACACAGTCCTGTTTTCAGACACTGAAAACAGAACTGTGCATCCTGTTTTCAGTGATTAGTTCCACTCACTAATATGGCAGCTTTTTCAGCTTTTTATTTTTTAGTTCCACTCCCATTTTCAGTACAAATTGAAAATCTCATTGACAGTCTCGTTTTCATCCGAGTTAATAGTATGTCTGGTTATGTTTTAATCCCTAACTACATGCCTAAAGTTCTTATATTTTGACTATTTACATTTTCCAGGTCTAAAAATCCTTTTGTGTTAACAAATTCACGATTAAAAAAAATGGGTTGTGCATTGACTATAAACTAATTTTAAGAAAAGTACATAATTGAAGTTACCATATGACTTGATTGTATTTTATTAGTTGAGTTCATTCTTATATGCTTATAAACCATTCTCGGTTTAATTTAGGATAGAGTGCGAAGAAAGAATAAGAGTTGAGAGTAAAAAATTTCTCTAAAGAGTCGAACTAAATTTAAATATTTTGCACGAGGTTATAACTTAGAACTTCTGTTACAACCAGTTCATGTTCGAAGTATTATTTTTTTTATGAGAAAATTCATTGAACAATCAAACAGAAATAACAGACTTGTCTTTAGATACAAAAGGAAGGATAGAGGATGGAACCTCTTCCATCAAGATAATAGGGAGATCACATCTCGACCCCCATTTCGCAAGCTCATGGGCAACCACATTAGCACTTCTAGATTCATACATGAAGGAGATAGAAGAAAACAAATGCAAGATAGCCCAAATGTCTTTTACCACAGTACCAGCATAACCGAGAAGAATCGCATGCCCCTTACACGCCTTGATTGCTTCAACATTGTCAGACGCCACCTCCAACCTGTTGAAACCCGATTCTATTGCATAACGTAGCCCAATTTCAATGCTTCGGAGCTCAGCCTGGAGAACCGAAAGACAGCCACCAATACCGAAAGCACCAGCCATTAACACTTCGTCTTTATTATCCCTCACGATGAAGCCACCTGTGCAATTCAAATTCCCTTTTGGGACCGCTGCATCCACGTTAATCTTGAACAATCCCTCGTTTGGAGGTCTTCATATAGCTTCATTCCTTTTGTAACCCCCCAACGGCAGACCCCCAACTCCCACCTTTGAGCTG
>CAOJBI011114863.1:0-14635 GCA_948277035.1 Euphorbia corollata | reverse complement strand
TCAATCATTTGATTAGATTATGCAATTGTTGTAAACTATCATTGTCCATTTGTTGTTGATTTTTCAATGATTCACCATCTGAAAATCGAAATTTACAATGCTTGAAATAATTTGCAATAGTACTTGAGTGGACATCTATTTCCATGCCGAGATTGCAAGATTCATTGTTTCTAAAACATTAATCTTATAGGGACATGGATTCCCAATTTCAAAACCCTCCAAAATATTTCACATTGTAGAGATATAAACTACATACTCTATAAATTAATAATTATTAATCTACACGATTAATTAATACCTTATTAAGTTAATAAAATTTCATGATCCTAACATTATTAATTTACAGAAGTTTGACTGTATTTAACCCAAACTTAATACACTAGTCTAACGTGAGTTTTCGTATACCAATGATTATTTTACTCGTCACTTTAGGATTTTTATCAAATCAATAAAATATTTAATACAATGTTAAAATAACTAGTTTATCTTTTACATCTTCATGCTAAAGTTATATTTCTTCTTCACTACTCACTTATAACTTTATCAATTCGTAATCTCTCTTCCAATTAATATAAGAGTAAATGAGAAAAATACTATTGAAAAAATTATATTGCAAATCTAAAATGATAATTGAAAATAAACAAAATTAAAAGATTAATAAAAAATGAGAGAGAATATTATGTAAAACGATTTTTAGGACATGCGAGACATTCATTCCGTTAAAATTAAAATAGTTTGTATAAATTATACAAAAAAAAAAAGGTTGAACATAAAAAACTCCAAACAATTTATTTGTATTATCATCTAAATGAAACATGTAACCATAAGATCAATCCAAATATCCCGATGGTAAGAAATTTTATATTAATCTATAAACTTAATATTAATTACAATCAAGAAGGGAAAAGTCTCACAAATTTAATTGACATTTTATCATATAACATGACTCGAGCAAAAAAGGCAGACGGTAGATTTTTTTCCATTATAATCCATTTTTATTTACACAGGTGATAAAATCATATGCACATCACATTGAACAATGTCAATTTGCGAACTATTTAACTAACTTTCAAGGTCAATTTGGTAACTTCGACAAGTATTGTAACGATATCAATTTAGGAATCATTCATTTAGTTTTATTTCTTCTAACCCGAAACGTATACGGAACCCTCAAAAATTGGTACAAAACACTCTATGCTACCTTCAAGTTTCAAACGTGATATTTTGTCTCCAATGTCGGCAAAACTGATAAAAATTTGTCCCTCAATGTCACGCGTCAGCTTTTAATTGGAGAGAGAAAAATTCGAAAAATTGCATATTTGAAAAATCAAATCAATTACAAATTGACACGTAACATTGAATGTGCAAACTGTATCAGTTTTGCCAACATTGAAAGGTAAAGTGTCACGTCTGAAACTTGAAGATAGCATAAGCATTTTATACCTACTTTAAGGGGTTTCGTATGCATTTAGCCTCAATTGTATTTAGTAATTGGATTTTTCTATAGAAAAGTAAGTTGGTTTTTGAATTGATTGCACAGATTTTGCTATTTGTTAATTATTGATGAGTAAAGTGAAACTTAATCTAATACAAAATTAATGAATATAAAGTAGATAATAACAATATAGTTTCATTTTTTCAAAAAAAAAAAAAACAATATAGTTTCATAGTTAATTATTTGGCCTTATAAAAGGCCCATTAATCCATATACCATTATGGACAAGTTGTTTAGTATCACTTTATAAATAATTTAACTAGTCTGTAATAATACAAAGAGCTGTTTTATACTACAACTTTTGAAATTCAAATTTATCTTTTTATAAAGAATCAACCTATATTAAAAAAAAAACAAATATGGCAGTGACCCAAAATAATTTGATCAAATATGCATCTCCTTTTTTATTTTTTCACCAATATGATTTATATTTCATTTATATTTTGTATCAACTAGATAATAATTTTACCTCTTTTGTTTTCGTGTTATGCTTCCTTTATATTTTTTTTAATAACTTGTATACTTGTGAATAAATTTAGCATTTCACTATCGATTTTACAAGGGCTACCAACATGGAGTTGTTGCTTCTTTTATTGAAAGACATCTTCTATATCCTTAGGGCAAGTCCAATGGTACTCTAAAATGGCAACTTTTGCTATTTACAGAGTAGGATGCAAGTCCAATGATACTTCAAATGTATACTCTATCTATAGAGTATGGTATGAGATACTCCAAATTTGGAGTATCCCATACCTTACTCTATAATTCAATTTGATTATTTTATTATTATTTTGGATTGTTTTATAATTTACAAATTAATGAAAGGAATCCTTTTTTAGAGTAGAGAAATAGAGTAGTGGGTTGGAGTGAATTCACTGTAGCAACTATATAAATAGAGTAAAAACAGTAAAAATGAAGTTTAGAATAAAGGATATAGAGTAATGCATTGCACATGGTCTTAGGCATACAAGACAGCAACCAACACTTTTCAAGAAAGTAATTAGATTTAGAGCATTTTATATATGAAAACAAGAGTAAATATATCCACAAACATGACATATTAGAAATTTAAAATAAAATATGTCAGCATATGAAATGAGATTATAAAATTACCATTAGTTAGATTTTTTTTCCAAAAACAATTGTTTAAAAAATTATAAAATGAATAAGTAAAAATATTTTGACCATATTTAGGAAAGCTGTAGCCTATAGCTATTTAGTTGAGAAAAAAAAACCACGAGGTTGACCATTGACCACAGGGAGGAAAATTGGCAGACAGAAAATGAAACGACAGCGTTTAAGGTGTGGAGTTGATCTGGAGATGGAAGATATAAAGACAAAGTGGAGTTGATCTTCATCTTGTGCTTCTGCTTCTTCTTTATTCTCCTTCCAGTTCAAGTTCACAATGCTTTGAAGTCTCAGGGAGAATCGATTCGAAGAGCTTCACATCCTCAGAGAATATCCTTAGCATTTCCATTTTCTCTTCTCATTTAACCAGGAAACAAACACACAGAACAATTGCAGCAATTCCAACCAAGAGGAGAAAATCAATCATCAGCTAGGAATTCCTAGACCTTAATCTTTTAGATTAGATGGACAGATCTAGATCTAAACGGAACTACTACTATGACCATCAGGACTATGATAACCACAACAACACTATGGGAGGTAGGACTAAGCCAAGGTACAACAACAACAACAACCACCACTACACTCCTAATAACCACCGTCATCGCGGTAACACCGCCGTCAACAACAATCGCCAATCTAAGCCCCAACAGGGCTCCTCCTTGATGGTAACCACCACTTACCGCATTCTCTGCCACGATATCAAAGCCGGTGGAGTAATCGGTAAGTCCGGGAGTATAATCAAGTCTATTAGACAACACACTGGTGCCTGGATCAACGTCCACGAGCCGATCCCTGGAGATGAAGAGCGAATCATCGAGATTTCCGATACCCGTCGCCGGGACCCCGACGGAAGAATGCCTGCGTTTTCTCCCGCGCAGGAGGCGCTATTCTTGATACACGATAGGATTCTCGAGGGTGATGCGCAGTTTGGGATGAATGGCGGCGGGTATGGGAATGAAGTCGATGATTATGGCGGTAGAGGAAATAGAGTGGCGACTAGGTTGGTTGTATCGAGAATGCATGTTGGTTGTTTGCTGGGCAAAGGAGGGAAAATCATTGAGCAAATGAGGAATGAGACGAAAACTCAGATTAGGGTTTTGCCTAGAGACGCTTCTTTGCCTCGCTGCGTTTCCATGTCCGAGGAAATTGTTCAGGTTTTCTAGACATATACCTTACTATTACCGGACTTTCCTTCGCAATTTCATCTGAAACTGGACCATTTTCAGACACTTATAACTTCATTGCTTTGAATACCCGTTTAATAAAAAGCATTAAGATGTATCAGTAAATTGATGATGACTGACTGACTGACTTGTACTAAACTGATTTCATGGGATCTAATTTCTTCATTGTTTGAATAATGACTTGAACTCAACTGAACTATTTGAAGATAAGCTAGGCCATTCATTTATTTGAAATGCTCAAAACTGCCCGTTTCCATTCTCTAATAGCTGTTGTTCAATTTACTCGGCTGGTGAATTATCTATTCATTTACCTGCGAATTCTCATTATTGTGAAACCTAGAGCTTGCAATAATTAATTTTATGAGTTCATTTGCTTTTGTAACGGAGAACACTATGCCTATTGATTTGTCTTCTTTTAGCTGATAAGTAGACAATGATCTGAGGTTTCACAATTGCAGATTGTAGGTGATGTTAATGCAGTAAAAAATGCGGTGGCAATTGTTTCATCACGCTTGAGGGAGAGTCAGCATCGTGACCGGAGTGGCCATGGGAATTTCCATGGGCGGACACACTCGCCAGATCGATTTTTCCCCGATGAAGATTTTATTCCTCACATAAGTAATGCAGGTCGTCGATCATCAGTTGATGGACCTTCATTTGGATCTCGAATATCTTCCAACAATTACAGAAACAACAGCTATACTTCCCGACAGTCTGGTTATACATATGAAGCTGGGGCGCCCTTGGGTGACAGTGCACAACACTATTATGGTGAGGACCTTGTGTTCAGAATGCTTTGCCCTACTGAAAAGGTTAACAAAGTTTTTGGAGAAGTAGATGGCATTGTAGATTTGCTTCAGAACGAAATAGGTGTCGATGTAAAGGTTTCTGATCCTGTGTCTGGGTCAGATGAGCAGATTATCATAATTTCGTCTGAGGAGGTACCTATCATAACTTTATTTTGTTATGTTCCAAGTAATTTGTCAAGAATAAGTGTAGTGGTGCATTTAACAGCTTTTCTAAAATTGCGAATTGAGTTTGAGAAATTCTTTTATTAACTTTGTAAAAAGCATATTTCTTCTGTGTTTTTATAAGGTCTCATTAGCCTTCTTTTACCTTGTTTTGCTTTTGGAGCACATAGAAATTTGTTTTGTTTCTGTATGCAGGGTCCTGATGATGAGCTATTTCCTGCTCAAGAGGCTTTGTTGCATATTCAAACTCGCATTGCTGATCTTCTTGCAGATAAAGACAATATTATAAAAACAAAATTAGTTGTCTCTTCCAGTGAAATTGGATGTCTGGATGGAAGAGATGGAGCATTATCTGAGATGTCTAGATTAACTGGTGCAAAAATACAAATCTTGCCCAGAGAAAAATTTCCCTCCTGTGTATCAGGAGCTGATGAACTTGTACAGGTACGCCCTTTGGCACGATGAATTCTGAATAAATAATTGCTTATTAAAATGTCAATTCTTTTCTGTTGTTCTTTTCTCGAGGTATATCAAGAGTGTCTTTTATTCTTTTCTCGAGGTACACCAAAAGTATCTGTTATTCTTTTCTCGATTTCTGAATATCATTTCATGATATTCTCCAGATCGAAGGAGAAATAAGAGCAGCTCGAGAGGCTCTTGTTGAAGTGACATCAAGATTAAGGAGTTACTTGTACAAAGAATTCTTCCACAATGATACACCAACACCTATTTCTGCACCAGGCAATGGTGGGAATGCTATGCGGTTGGAGTCTGCTTCTCCACAAAGCGCGAACCCGGCTCGAGATGGTCCTAGTAGTGGTGAACCTCCTATTGCAACATTTCAAAATATGCAGTCTTCAACAGCTGCACCACCAGCCAAGGTTCTTACTTTTTGCAGGGGGGATTCTCCCTCTTTAATTTTTTTTCATGTAAATAGTAGAAAATCTTCTTGGATGCTTACTGGTCAGCTTCAGCTTTGGGTCTAATTGCTGTAGGGTAGCTTCTTTTCTTCTTCATTCTGTCTTTTTTTTAAGTTCACTGTATCTCCTATTGAGAATCTTGGAAATTTGCAGCTATGAGCTTTGGTTCAATGGCACTGCAACTGTTTTCATGACTCTTGCAAATTCAACCCGCTTGTAGCCTATGAAACAGCAAGCGCTAATGGGCTACAATGGTATCAATCGACTGGCCAAATGTTATCCCAATCATCCTGATAAATATTCATTAAAAAAAGCCTGCTTTATCCGGGTGAACATATTCATGTTTTCTTCACTGTTGGACTGAGAAAGCTTTCGTCGCTGTCGGAAGTGCATTTGCCATAAGATGGCTCATTTTATAGCTTGTTGCTCCTTGTGTCCAAATTAACCTGGAACTCTTGCTTTCTTTTGTCTTACATTTGTAGGATGCTGGAGGATCTAGCATTGAGAAAGTGAAGCAGAATGAAAGTGAAGATGCTGCAACTCCAATAAATAGGTAGCTGAATAAACTTGTATTTCATCGAATTGAGCAATGCGTCCTTGCTTTATGATATAAAGGTGTGGATTAGCACCTCTATGTAACATTCATCTCATCTGCTTCTTCTCCTTGTTAGGATCCCTGTACCACTTGTTACGAGGAGTATACTTGAAATTGTCATACCAGAGCATGCAGTGCCCAAGCTTGTGACAAAATCGAAGAACAAGCTTGCACAGATTAGTGAGGTGAGCCTAAATTCCTTTAGAAACTAGCTTTCTTAAATTTTAGGTCCATTAATTTATGTGTGCTTTTACGAGACAGTTGTCTGGAGCCAATATAACCCTGGTGGAAGATAGACAAGACGTGACAGAAAAGACGATTCAAATATCAGGTACCCCGGAGCAAGTAGAGAGAGCACAGAGTTTGCTTCAGGGCTTCATCTTAAGCAGTAAGTCACTGTTTTCTGTATCGTTTGTATGGATGCAAGGACTTGCTTGCTCTGTTACAAATTCAAATATAAATGCGTTCGTTGTTCATTTGATTCAGCACAAGAAGATGGACCCTAAGTGATGAAGCGAGAGAAGCGTGTAATGTAGATGTTGGAGTGGCATGCTTATGGACCTGTTTGTTCTTTTAGTTATGAATCTTGAAGTTCAGTGGAAGAGTTCCCTTGTAAATACATCTCGGGAAACTCCTCCACATACGATGCTTCAGTTTACCTGTAACTGTACAAGACAAGGGCTTTTTTTTTTTTTTTTTTTAAATTAGTTTTGCATTTTGCCCTCCTTCCTAGTTTGTAGCTATTTTTAGTGGATACCATTGGTGGCGTGCTGGTGTATTATGCGAATGATTTTGTGATAGATCGATATAGTTAATTAGTTGGAGATTATTTAGTTATACTTGGAATCTAGTTTAAGCAACCGAGTCAAAGCTAGAACCACTTTACACTCGAGTCAACTACGGCAGATGATTTGGTACGAAATGTACATTTGATTCGGCTCCTAAACTTAGCTTGCACTATCTGTGTGGTCTGAAATAAACAATAAGTGAATCAGTATTTTGACAACCACCCGAGCGGAATGTCGAGCCTTTAACCAAGATAATGCTTCTTTGCAAAAATAAAACCATAACCATTTGCTACCTATATATTCCTTCATCACCACCCATTATATTTGCTACTAATTCAACTCCATCTTAATAAACAATCTTTCTTTACAAAGCCAATGCTATTTATGATATTATATGTTAAATTCTTATTATTGTTGTTGTTATTATATCAGTAGTATTGTTGCCATGTATAATCATAATACTTGCACATTCAATATTAATGGCCGTGAAGAAGATTCATGTTCGAAATGGACACGGTGAATGCTGCAATCTATTTCTTTATAACTCCCAAGATTTCAAATGAATACTCATCACCTCAAATAAATGGTTGATACTGCTGCTTTGCTTATATGATTCACCGCCCACCTGATGATCAAAACATAAATTGTTAAAACACTATCACAAAACCTATTTCAAACTAATGAAGAAATAAATTCCAAGCCTAAAAGTGTACATGCACACACACACACACACACACACACACAAGCTATTCCTTCACATAATAATAGAAATCGATGTGCAGTTAGGTTTGGTTAAGGTCAATATTTGATTGCAGGCTAAAGAAATTAAAAGTAAAATGCAAAAACAAAGTGCCACTGTAATGATTGACCACAATTCTAAAACTTGTATAATAAATAAAACTATTTTGATTTTAGGCTAGAGAAATTGAATGTGAAATGGAATAACTGAGTGATGAACCACCATAATGATTCGGATTGTTTATTAGGCAAATGATAATATTTCCTTGTCTACTTACACTAACTTAACAAATTCATTATAAACCTATCCTGATATCTTAACCTAATATAAAAATATGGATGATCTCCTTATGAGTACTGAACTACTGATCAACAGAGTTCATTAAAAATCACGGCACACAGATTATCTATTGGTCTTTTATGGGAAAACCTTCAGAAGTACAAAATTGACTGGCTACAGACTGCACAAGGTTAAGCTAATAGTTTCAGAATAAAAAAGTTCCTCAAACCTATTCTTTTGCTGTACTTGAGTTTTTGGCATTGACTAGACACATGCCTCAGGAAAAAAAAACCACTTTTACCATGTACTTGCCTAAATTTCTCAAATAAGCACCGGACTTTAATTTAGCCTTACTTAGCCCTTGTACTAGTCATTTTTGGAAAATCTAGCCCCTGGCTACTAAAAAAATGTGAGATATGCCTGACTGATACGTTAGTCAAGGGCCAGATTATCCAAAACTTACAAATGCAGGGGCCTATTAAGGCCGAATCAAAGTAGGGCCTTGTTAAAGAATTTAGGCACACACCACTAGGATTCATATCAATTATGACCAGCTACATATAGTTTATTATAAATTTTAGTTTTGTGACCAATGTCTTAGCCCAGTGGTTAAGACTTAATTCGAAACATCTTGAGATTTCAAGTTCGAGTAACATCCGGGTTGGGTGAGTTTTGTCTTTGTATTTAATAATGTGAGCGCAATTTTGCAGATTCAAAAAAAATGACCAGCTATATCAGGTTTATGAACCTGCTAGAACTGAATTGTACCAAACAAGTTTCCCATTGACCTGGTGAAAAACAGCTGCTATGCAGCATCATGAGTTCCAGTCGATAATTACATTACAATTTACAAGGTAAAAAAAGAGACCAGCCACGAGCTCTGAATTCACTAATGTTAGGTTTGGTAATCTGTCGATTAATTAGAATTGTGATGAGGTACAACACAAATAAAAAATTCCAGAAACAAGGCTTGCACCAAAAGCGAAGAAATATAAAAATGCATGCTAACAAGCCTTTCATGATGCAAGTCTTGGCCTAGTGGTTAAGACGGAAGCTGTGGATCCCAGTTTCGAATCACATCCGGGGTGAGTTGGGGATTTTTCTTTCCATTTAATAATGTAAGCCCAAATGAGGCAAATTTTTTTATAAAAAAAAAAGCCTTTCATGATGCAAAAGAGAGATCAGGATTGCATATATATGCCAACTAATTTTGGGTTTGCTAGAGCGTTTAACAACCAAAGAAATGATAATCAATGTTTACCTCTTACCATAGAGAGCTAGGAACAAATCCAGAAAATAGAAGTTCATAGCTGAAACTTGACTACACCTCTTAGAAGCATCTTCCAAACATAATCCCACTGAAGATGATAGCACCAAACCATTTATTTGACACGAACCTGCAACAACCAAGGAAATATATAAAGCAAAAACCAAGTTTTAAAGATAACAAGAAATAACAACTGATCCGTGATCATTAGCCTTAAAAACCTCAGGCAGTTCCTAGTTCTCACTTCTCACATCACCAAAAACTTCAACATACCACAGCAAAAGCATATCGTTTTTTATCAATATCTCTGGTAGATACTAACATTATAATCCTATCTTAATATACTGTATATGGAACCCAAACAACTTCAAAGATGCATTCAAAGAAGATTTTCAAAAGGATTTATGTCAAATTTATTACTAATCATAAGGTTTCGATTCCCATTCAAACTAAGAATGTTCACAAACAGAATTACCATCTTGACCCTAAAACAACCCTTCTGCTTTCTCCTCAAACTTGACTATGATGGCCAAGTTTTAACATAAACTATAGAACACCATTCTAGATCTTATTTTCAGTGAAATTCAACAATCAAAATCTGAAATCTCTAATTCCTCTGGAACGTTATTGTCACACAAGATAACTAAAACCTACACGAGAAACGCCAACAACGCCTGCTTTTCTAAACCTTAAAGCTGTTATAGATCTGCACACAAATAAGCACAACTAATCTCAATCTTACATGGTATGGGATATAAGATAATAAAACTAGTTATGAAAATAATTTCTTGTAGTTCAAACTGTGCTATATGATAAATTGATTCCTACAAATTAAGAAAAAATAGAGAAAGAACCCAGAAATCAATCTTAAATTGATTCCTACAAATTAAGAAAAAATAGAGAAAGAACCCAGAAATCAATCTTAGACAAAAGTCACATTAGAGATTATTTGATCTAAGATTAGAAACTCCAAAGTGTCGTGAACTCATCGCCATGGATTTCTGCAGCCGCGGCAACCATATATAAATAATTTACCACCCATCCCCATGCATCTGAACAACAGTGATAACCAAATTTTAATGATTTACAGCTGAAGCTAATACTAATTAGCATTTGCAGATGATGAGGTCATTTTTTCAAAAGAAAAAAAAAAATTGCCTCATTGGATGTACAATAATGACAAAGAAAAACCTCATCCCACCCGAATATGGACTTGAACCTGTAATTTCTAGGATCACGGCTTCATGTCTTAACCAGTTAGGCCAAGACATTTGCCACAGGTAATAAAATAGAAGGAGCAACAAAGAAAGCTAAAACCGTAACACAAACTAACTTGGCTAATCTCGAAAAATTTTGGACCGGCAGTCGACTATTGCAACCTATAGTTCCAGAACCTATCTTACCCTCCAATTTCTGCTGCTCAAAAATCAAAAAAGAGCCTCATAGTTAAAGACTTGAGATAAGAAGTCAAAAATCTAAAAGCAGCTATTGTTTCTCTCGCATCCACTACAACCATACCGAGCTACATCGCACACTTTTAAGAAAATAGAAACATGGGGGGAAGCATGTAAATAATGGAAATATAGAGATATATTTATAAATATACAAATTTCCTTTTGGGTACGGTTTTAAAATACTAATTCTGGATAAATAATTTACATTAACTAAACTAAAAAAACTACTGTCATGATCTCTACAATTTTTAAATGAGACTTACCCACATCTTAAGTTACACCCGTTATTACCAACAAAGGCCTAATTTCGAAAAATAGCACTGCACACTAACAGATAGAGTGACAAAAAGACTTCGAATAGAAACACTGCATTTGAGAGATGACACAGAATTTCACACATGAGAGAAAATAACAGGAGTGCAGAGGAAGAACTTTATATGACAACCGAATGGCACAAAAAAAATATGCATAGAGGAAGGTGAGTAACACGAGTGGCTTTTATAGTATACCTAGAAACCATCAAAAGAGTTCTTTTGTTATCGGGATCTACTGTTGCATGCATATCTCCAAATTTTGGGACATTTTTCCGACTTTGAGAAATTACAGAGATGAAATCAAAAGCATGAAGTTTTCGGGCATTTCTATTTTGGAGACATATAGTCAACATGGAATAGCCAAGAAAGTGGCGTGTCTTACCAACATAGATTCCTAGCACGGTCCAAATAAACCACAACAAGCACCAATATGCAGCAGAAGCATGATTAAAGATTGAGAGAGCTATAGGGAGTCACATCAAGTGACCTGCTATTTCATAATAACAAGCTAATAATCAAAATATAAGCAAAACAGATACTTTCACAAAGAGAAAAGCAGAAACCACTACAAGATGCGTTATAAAGAAAAAACTGAAGAATGTATTCATTTGCATTCTGAAACCACTAATTTTCATAAACAGGACATCTCGCATTTGTATTTGTAATGGAATGTTTATTTTAAGGGCACTTGATTACAGATCATGCATATCATGTATCAATTCAAGGTTATACATATAACTTCTTAGGGCATGTTTGGGATTGCTGTCAAAATTACCGTCATGAAAAGTTCCACCTACAAACTTTTAATAGTATAACATATCTTGGCATTGGATAAAAGATTTTGACTCATAATACTATTTAATTAGAAACAGTTTGCTATAATTTGCCAGAGCTTTTCGGCACAGAAGCATGGAAAAGCTTGAAAATAGAGCTTTTCAGGAAAGCAACTTGGGAAAGCAATCCAAACTGGCCCTTAGAGTGAAACATAGAGCTTTTCCTAATCGCCATAAAAAAGATCAAATAACCCTCACTGTGAGAGAATAAATTGTTATCTCGTATAAGTGCATTATAAAAATGGGAAAACTTGCATTATAAAAATGGGAAAACACATACTTTCTGTTGCAATCTGCTCTGCTTGACAGATCGACCGTCCATATTTGCCAAGCTAAATGTCCAAAAGCAGCCACCAAGAATGCATAATAGGGCGTGCCTGCTCAGATTAAAAGTATTAAGAACTGGTTACATAGGGAAACTGAAGGGACCCAATGAAAACAAGTATTAGGAGCTTGGAGAAGGCACATACCAATATCAGCATTGAATCCACTGAGGGCAAAACTGCTAATGCATGCCAATCCAAATCCAGTAATCCAAACCTTTGTTGATTCTCCAAATCTTAGGGCAGTTGACTTAACACCTACTTTCAAGTCATCCTCCTTGTCCTAAATGAATGATTGCATTTATTATTTTATAAAGCACCCAGTTGATTCAAATATTGAAACAATGCTGTTGTACCTGATGTGCATATATTGTATCATAAACAAGGGTCCAAAATACTCCACCCATATATAGCGGGAGAACAATAGCGAGATCTAAAGTTCCTCTTATAGCGGACCATCCCAATAAAGCTCCCCAATTAAATGTCAAACCCAAATAGGCCTGAGGCTGCACCACATGATTCTTGCTCAATAAACATAATGGTTATTAAAAAAACCGATCAGATATCAAAAATAAAATGTGGTTATACCCAAAATGTAAATCTTTTCATGAGAGGATAGGAGAAGACTAGCAACAAGGATGAAGCTCCCAAAACACGGCTGTGAAAAAATAAACAAAACAAGCATTTCATATCATTAAGGCAAGTTCTGAATTATCAACAAAGTATTGTATAATTAAAAAGAGCAATAAAGAAAAGTAACAAGCAACTAACATTCGAAAGTAATAAAATGTGGTACTAATATATCTTTACCTTATCAACGACTTTCTAAGAAACAGAACACATCCTTTATTTGTTGTTACTAACATTAAACTCAGGGATAAATTTGAGCAAAGTTATTAAATCCCAAGATTATCTAAAATGGAAAATAATGTTGCTACAGAACATATTCAAAGTGACTTATATTACAAGACGCAAGTAGTATACTTCTGAGAAAACCAATGAAAATGCTTGAGTAACTAAAAATATGAGTCTGCATGTGTGTGCATATGTTTGTGACAGAATAAACTCTACAGAAAATCTTGGATCACGCTCTAACAAGCCAAGGTGATGATGATATATAGAACGAAGAAGGGACTGGGACAGCAGGTCAGAATGAGAAAGGATCAAGAAAAATAGTTATGAGGGGAAATCTTGAAAGAGTAAGTTATGGGATAGAGAGACTACTTTTGGTCTACTGCAGGGTGAGCTGTCACACTAGGGGAAAAAATAAAGCATAGAATCTTCACTCAAGAAATTATATCAGAAGAAATAGTTAACCACTACGGTCTACACCACCTTTTAACTATCACCAATATGAAAACAAAAATTCTTTTAATGAATCTGATTATCAAATTTTATCCCACTAGCTTGCAAAAGTCATGCTTAATTTCTGGTTGTTATGTCCATAGCTTTCCAACCCTAATAGTACAATAAAAATTTAAGGCATTTGATACATTCAGGATGAGAAAGAAACAATTTCATTTGAAGGGCTTGACTGAAAACCAAACTCGGAACTGATGAAACAAAAAACAGACGAAACATATATTTTCTTTTTTCAAATAGGGCCCAAAGTAAAGGGAAATGTGGGAATGCAATGCAGTACGCATTATAAAATAAACAAAGTCTACAACATCAAAACCTATGAGAGACAAATAACAGAAGCAAATGCTTTGAGGATTTCCGAACCAACAGCGTTAAGAAAAGAAAGTAATTTGCCTTTTATATAATATAATAAAGGTTATGCACTCTTATCTATGACTACCAGAACTATATAGCAAATGAGAAGCAAGAAAAATGAAGGAAGGGCCTCAATTAGGCTAATTCTAATAGCCAAATTTAAAACCCTTATGGCAGAAGACAAAAGGGGAAGGTGAGGAATGGGTAAGATCTAGCTTGAAACCAGTACAATGACAAAGGCATGCAGTCTGTCACTGTTTAGGGGTTTTGACTCTTGAAGTTGTGCCCCTGGGAGAGTCAGTGTCTTGGTTTGCATTACATTAAGTGTGGTCTATAGTGACTGTTCTAATGGGTAACTGATGTCATAGCTCTTCATTTGATCATCTGTTTTTCTTGTCCCCGCTTAAGTTCGCAAGTACTTGTGATTGTGGTGTGTGGTTTATGGAACACTAACCTATAATTATTAAGTTGAAGAAGAATTCCAAGTCCCAAGAGTAACTGAAACCCAAGAAAACAAAGTCCTTCAAATGGTGATAGAAGACCACTAGCAACTGGTCTCAACTTCGTACGTTCCACCTGTATTAAGCAATCCTCATAAAAATTACAAAATATTCCAAATATTTTCC
>CAOJBI011114835.1:0-10030 GCA_948277035.1 Euphorbia corollata | reverse complement strand
TAGGGTTTGTCTTAATTAGATTATGTTGTTGTTGTGTGCCTCACAACTTTCGGAAGTCTTGTGTAAAATTGAAAATGCTATGCTTTCCTAGAATTGGATAGTTGTAATTTGCATGTTTTTTAATTCATAAATTGATTTTATTTTTCCAGATGATATATTTGAATTTTATTTTGTTAAAATGTTATATTTGTAAAATATATTCAAGAATTTGATAAAGGAGGCTCGTTTAGACTCGTGAATTACCGAGCCCGAGCTGAAATTTTTACGAGCTTGAACCGAGCTTTAATATTTTAAACTCGACGAGCTTCGAGGCGAGCCGAGCTCGCCCATTTCCATTCACGAGGTGAGCCGAGCTATACATGTTTAGTCTCAGTTCGGCTCGTTAACACCCCTAATTATCACTCATTTGAACTACAAAATTATATTTTACTTGGATTCTAATAGATATTTAACAGATTATGATTTCAAGCTAATTGACTTCATCTAATATATCCAAGTATCTGATTTTCCATTAAAATTCTAACAGATTTCCAACTGATTGCACACATTAGGCATCTGTATTTTATTTAACATATGTTTAGATACCTGTTAGATTTGCTAAAACTTTTAATTATAATCTTGTTTGATTTTTGTTGGATATAATTACATGAGAAATTAGTTTGTTTATAATTTATCACTCATTTAAACTATTGAATTATATTTAACTTGATTTTCAATAGATATCTAATAGATTATGAATTTTAGACAAACAATTTACCTTAATTGTATTAGCTGCATCCTTTATTCTCCTTTATTCTTCTTCTTTATTGTTTCACTAAAGTTAAATTAAGAAAAAAAAAGAATATTTAGTAAAGGAGATTGAAAAAGAAGAAATCTAACATAATGGTTTTACCTTGAGAATTTGCATTTAGTTATTTCCTTGTTACTTTTTCAGAAGGAAATCATGAAGAAAACTTGGATCGCGATGAGAAACAGTTTTGTAAATGAGATTAGCGTGAAGAATTTGTAAATCAGCGGAGTAAATAAATAAATATTCGACATTAATAATTTAAGAACACAGTTAAATACACTTTTGTGCGTTAATTGAAGTGAATTCCGATCCGATACAGATTATGGTTTCAAAGAAAATCCGTTTCTTTGATTTTTAGAGAAAGGCCCGTACACGAAGCCCAAAAGCCTAGAGTAGGCAATCCGCATCCAGCAGGAACGATCGGTTACTTCTTTCCCTTCTGCTCTACTCGTTCTCCGAATCTCCCTTTCACATCCTCAACAAACAAACCTATCCAAACCCTAAACGGGAATATTACCATCTCACTCATTCACTCGCAAATCCAATTCATCCTCAACTATAACCATCCTTTTCTTTGTTTTGTTTGATGTTGAATCTCCACAATGGGAGCAAGTCGCAAGCTACAAGGCGAGATTGATCGCGTCCTCAAGAAGGTTCAAGAAGGTGTTGATGTTTTTGATAGCATCTGGAATAAGGTCTTCTTTCTACTCTTTATTACTGCTTTCCTCTTCTATATTTGTTTATATATGCAAATGTAATGTTTGGCTGGGGTATAGAAAGCATTGTTGAATAACTATTCGGGAATCTTAAATCATTGTTAATGACCTATCCTGTAAGCTTTGTTTTACTTTCTTTGTATGATTTGACCTATCGTTTTGGCCTATGTTTGGTTTTCTTGTAAATGCTTGAAACCAACTATCCATTTAAACGATTTGAAAGTTTCCCTCTCGTCGTGCCTCTTGTTTGCCGTTTCTATTGCCAATTAACAGGCGAAATGCAGCTGTGGAGGCTAGTTCAGGGTTTTTCTATCGTGTTCTGCCACTTAGTGCATGAACTCAATTTCGCGATTTTTTTCTTGCACCGTGATCAACAAAATGCAATGCTTTTTTCATGGGCTTGACCCTACTTTGCATTTTCATTTTGTTTCCGAACTGTTTTGGAATCATTTGGTTGTTTTTTTTAGTTTTCTTGTTTTGTAAGTTCTTAGTTGGTTTTTCTGATTTTCTTTTGTGCCGCCTGTGTAAACTGAAACTTAGCTCTATCATTCTTGGGATGAATGCTTTTAGTGTGATAGGATGGAAAGTAAGACTGGTGATTCCAGACTGATGTAAGTCCTTATGGTCGATGATGACTGGCTGTACTTATAGTATGTAGTTGTGATTGTTAATGGTTGTGATAATGCCATTCTTGTTTGTTATTGTCATATCTGTAGTTGTGAAGGCTGCAAAATTAGGTTATAGTGATGGTGATTGTGGTGGTATATGGGTAGGGTTGGTAAAGCTGAGGTTGATAGTGTTACTGGAAAAATTCCATGGAACTTTTGGTTATGAGATTGATAAATGGCATTTCCAGCAGTCCAGCTGTAATATCTGATTTTAAAGGAATAGTAGAAGACTTAGGATGGAGTGAAGCTGAAGCTGGAACTACGGTGAAGCAATAAATTTGTATTGTAGATGCTCAAGTATCATTTGGCGTATGGATACTTCCATGGAATGACTTCTTAATTTAGTTTTCTTTACTGTTTATAGTATGAGATATATGGTAATTGAAGAGGATGCTAATATTAGGATTTCAGTTGGATGGTTGAAATGGAGTAGTGCAACAGAGTGTTATGTGATAGAAATATGATTATTTGCCTATATAATCGAAAAAAATCTATAGAACAATTGTCAGACAGGCATTGCTTTTTGGAAGCGAGTGTTGAGCACTAAGATCACATAATGTTGATCGAATGAGATTAGGACAGTAATACGGATGTGTGGGAACTCACAGATGGATAAGATTTATAATAAGTGTGGCTAAGAAATGTTACGTATGATTAGTTTTGGCTATTTGTTGCCAAAAACTAGGATGAAAGAAGATTATTAGATTGTTGTAATGGTCTTGCAGTTAACTACAAAAATGGAAAAAGAAAATCCATATGTACACTCAACTATTAGTAACTAAAGATTGGTTGTCGTTGTTGTTGACTTGTTATTTATTGGAGTATTTAAAAAATAATAATTATTTTTATCAGCAGAAATATCGTGTTGTTTTATCGGTAGTTGCTGTTATCTTGAAGTTTCATTTGGTTTATGAAATTCATTTTTTAAACAGTTTCCAAAATTTTGTTAGAAGCTTTATTTTGGGTTACAAAAACCCTCTTTTTTGTCGGTTACATCAGAAATTATAATATGAGCTGTTTTTTTGCATCAGTTTTTCTGTTCATTATTGCGACTAATGTTTCTAGTTTGTTGTTATGTTTTTTAGTGAAATGCAAGGGGTTGCTTTTGTATTTGTGTTCGATATTGCTATAGACTTTTTATCAGAGCTGTTTCAGTGATTAAATATTTTCCTTTCAATGGATTGAAGTTCTTTGTATTTACTGCTGACTTAAATATAAGCTTTAAATATTCTTATGTTAGAAGACTGTTGTGCATTGTTGCCTTAGGTTTATGATACAGATAATGCAAATCAGAAGGAGAAATTTGAAGCAGACTTGAAGAAGGAGATAAAAAAGTTGCAGAGGTACAGAGACCAGATTAAAACATGGATCCAATCTAGTGAAATCAAGGATAAAAAGGTCAGACATTTTTGTTCCTATGCTTCAATGTTCAAAGTATCCATATTCCATAACATAAGTAGAGCACTCCAAACATTTATGGGGCTTGATTGTATTGACTTATTGTACCTTGGGTATGAAAATTGATTGTTTAACTTCATTTGTTCCTGTAGTTTTGCTGGCTTTCTGTTAATGTATGATCTCTTTTCTGCCTAAATTTTTTGTATCTCAGGATTCAGGACAATGTGCAAAACATTTCTCATCTTAGTAAACAGGAATTACATCCAGTTTTTAAACATCTTGTTTCTATTTTGGAGAAAAAATGTTTTCTTTGTGTTTGTTGGTGATTATTATGATGCAAGTTTAGATGGACTTTGTGGTAAAATATGCTGTTCATTTTTTTGTTGGAAATTCTCTTTTGTGGGCCCCTTTTATTTCTTAGCAAATTAATAATTGGATGTATAGCATCTTAAAATTTATTATAACTATTTTTCATTTGTTTCATCTTTCATGTTTTATGCTGATGAAAGCTGATGGCCACCTTATTTTCCTTTAGGTTAGTGCTTCGTATGAGCAATCACTGGTGGATGCTCGTAAGCTTATTGAGCAAAAAATGGAGAGATTTAAGATCTGTGAGAAGGAAACAAAGACAAAGGCATTTTCTAAAGAAGGGCTGGGCCAACAACCGAAAACTGTAAGTGTTGGAAATTATAAGTTAATCTTTCTTGTGAGCTGAATTGCAAAAGTCTGTATTAGGGTTAATGGGTTTTCAATATGGTTGAAAAAGTTTTTGTCTGCTCCTTGTCCTGTCTGATTTGATGAAACAATGCAACATTAATGTCTGAAGAAATTGTTATATTTTGCATCATTTTGGTTGACTGTGTATTTTTTATTTTGATGTACCTTGTTTATAAGAGTTCATCTAGTTCATGTAGAGGAGCAACTTCTCATTTCTGATGTTATACTCTGGTTCTGGTGAGCTTTCGGAAAGATTTTATTATCAATTTCAAGTGGGGGAGATACTTTTCTTTTTTATTGTTTATATGTTTGCCACTTTGGCCTGGGCTGTAAATTTGTTTGGGTAGAAAAAGGATCGCTTAAGTTAGCTTATTATGCTGTTGGAAAGCACCTTTTATTGCTAAAAACTGTGTGATCAGGAAATCGTTTGGTTTTATTTTGATGATATTCTTAATGGAAGTTGAACTCCTGAGTATAATTACTTTTCCTGTTTCTTTTCTGTTTGTTCTTTTTAAGTAGTAGTTTTGTTTAAGATCATAAAATTGCCTTTTGGACTTTTGGTATGTTCGGTTTAAACTTCTACTCGCTAATAATCTCTTTTTTATATTTGAGATGATTTATGTTTATTTCTTTTATCCACTTGAAAACTTATTTCTGCATTCACATTGATATAATGACGATCTTCTTTTTATAGGATCCTAAGGAGAAAGCTAAATCAGAGACAAGGGATTGGTTAAACAATGTGGTATGTAAATTGTAAACTCCCATGTCTTATGACTGTTCTGTCAGTTACTGTGCTGGTTTCATTAGTCCATGGTAACTTGCTTGCATTTAGACGATGCTGAACGTATTTTTGTTTCAAGTGTTTGGTTTTGCATCTGCAACAAAGTTATTAAATGATAGATGGCCTAAATGTTGAGCAGTTGCGTTTGAATTAAATATTGAGCCAACAGTGTGCTCTTCCAATGCAAAAATTGTCGTTGACGCATGCCATTGTCAGCTGTTCATATAACCTTAGTGTAATAATTGATTCTCTCTTGCAGACTGTTATATGTCATGTGTTTTTTTTTTGTAGAAGTTATTTACTTTCATGACATAATATGTAGGTTAGCGAGTTGGAAACTCAGATTGATAGTTTCGAAGCAGAGCTGGAGGGTCTAACTGTTAAGAAAGGAAAGACACGGCCACCTAGATTGGTAGGCATGGTTATGGATTCTGGTTTTCAGAAATAGGTTATGTCTTGTTATAATCCTATATTTATTTGTGTGTCTATATGTTCATGGTGCTTAGACACATTTGGAGACATCTATTGTGCGGCATAAAGCGCATATCATGAAGTTAGAATTAATCTTGAGGCTATTGGATAATGATGAGTTGAGTCCAGAGCAGGTCAATGATGTTAAAGACTTCCTAGATGATTACGTGGAGCGAAATCAGGTTTGCGTTTCTGTTTGATGTATTCTTACATTTCATTTCTATAAGATTTCAATTTCAAAGTGAGGTAATTTTAAGTGGATACTGATTGCAAATGACTTGTCTTGAAAAAAATAGAGGTGTATCTAATCAACTAATGGACTTGCATCCTGTGTTGTTTATTTTTGTGTAGTGTTAATATTCTTGATAACTGAGCTTTATATATTTGTTCTTGCATAATCTGTAGCCTTCATTGCCTTTTATCTTATAGGAGGATTTTGACGAATTTAGTGATGTTGATGAGCTTTACAGCTCATTACCATTAGACAAGGTGGAGTCTCTTGAAGATTTGGTAACAATAGGTCCTCCTGGTCTTGTTAAGGTATGCAGTTGATTTGTCCAACATTTCTTGCTGGGGGTAGAAAGTTATAGTTCTTTGTGTAATTTTTTGTTTGTAATTTTTTCTTTACTGCTCCGTGTTTGAGATGAATAATACTGAACTTTTTCTTTTTATCCCCCTAAATGTATATGTTACAGGTTATTTTCATATTTTTTTAGCAATTTTTAACCTGTGAATATGTTTCACAGGGTGCACCAATTCATAGCCTGAAGACTTCTCTGGCGACACCTGCTTCTCAAATTCCTGTATGTCATGCACGTTGAATAGACTGACTTTTTTTCATTTCCTGATATTGTTATTTGTTAAATATCTTTAGAAAATTGAGTCCTTGTACCTCCCTAGAGACCATTCTTTGCATTTAACTTTTTACTCTTTCTGTAGCTTCGTTGTGGATTGAAAAAGATGACTCTGTGCTTTAGTCTATGTTGTATGTACTGTCTCTTCATGTTCTAAATTTTAATCTTGACAATATTATTCTGGGAGTAGAATCCATTGGTTTGAAGGGATATGTGTGTTGTGTGTTAGTAGTAGTGCAATGCTATGTTGTAATCCCAATGAACAATTATCTTTGCAGAAGTTGTTTTATAATTATGCTAATCTTTTCTTATATCGTATTTTGCTAATAAATATGTTTATCAGTCTGCAGTTACGAAAGCAACAGGGTTCACTTCTGCTAATTTGTATTGTTTTCCACCCTCAATTTGAATCTTTATGAAATTTAAGTAATGGAATTTATATTTTCTGTCTAGGCTACTACCCCTTCTGCTCATCCACAGATGGAACTGGCTGATGATACAGCTTCACAGGATAGTAATTCTGATATTGTTGCAAGAACTCCACCGTCTAAAAGCAGCATAATTAATTCTTCTGCTGTGTCAACACCCACTATTAGTTATGCAACTCCTGTTTCTGTGAGTGTTCCAGCTCATAATTTGTCTGCTGTATCACCCTCTTCACTAGGCTCAGCTTCTTTGCGAGGTGCACTGGACAATGTAGCAGCTGCTAATCCTTCTTCTCCTGTACCACTGACAAGTTCTTTGAAGGAGGAAGAGGTTCCAGGCTTCCCTAGCCGTAGGCCATCACCTGCTCTTTCTGATATGGGACTATCAAGGGGTCTAGCTAGAGGTGGCATCTCTAGTCAGCCCTCATCTAGTATTCCTCTCAGCTCTAATGCAGTTCCTAGCAATGGAGCTCTTGGTTCAGTTCCTTCAGCATCAGAAATAACAAAAAGGAATATCTTGACAGATGATAGACTTGTTAGTAGTGGAATGGTGCAGCCTGTGGCTTCCCCGCTAAGTAATAGGATGATCTTGTCTCAGGCTGGCAAGAGTAACGATGTAACAGGTTTGGTTGATTCTAGTAGTGCTAATGATACTGCTTCAATTGGTGGAAGAGTCTTTTCTCCTTCTTTGGTCCCTAACATGCAATGGAGACCTGGAAGTCCTCTCCAAAATCAAAATGAGCCGGTAATTTATCTGTCTCATGCATATGAATTTTCTTTTAATGCACAGGGGTTGATAAAATTGGTTTTTCCATGAATTTTAGAAACCCACACACACACAGGTGGGACGGTGAGGGAAAATATAGAATACAATAAGAAGGTTATACTAGCATGACACTACAATCCATTCCTCTTAGTATCTTGAAGTATAAAATTTTTCATTTCATCGTCATATAACACTAACTATCATAGCAGTCGAGGGTCCAAGGCGCACTCAATGCACAAGAGCCTCGCCTGCCGTATGCGCAAGGCACACAAAGCGCTCGCCTGGACATAATAAGCGCAAAAATATGAAAGTTCTTAAAAAAATTCCATAAAATATGACTACTTTAAACTAAAAACAATAAAAAACACTACAACTCATAATAATCCACAACAAAATTAGCCGTTAAATCCCAAAATTAAAGGCAATAACAATCCATCAAACCATTCATAACACATAACAATCCACAACCAAATTAGAAAATTCATATCTACATCACTGAAGTTATCTAAATTATATATGTAAAGTTAGAATAAAATAAGATACAATATTAACAGATTGAGAATATACAAAATAAAGTACATAAGCGAAGTAGAATACAATATTATATCACTAGTTCTCTACTTTTTTTCCTGCAATATTAATATGTTTATCTACATGTAATCATTCTTTGCAATTTTTGAGAATAAAATTCAAAGTTAAAAAAGATCCTAAACATTCACAACAGAACTTAAATATTCACTGACTCTAAATATAAAATTAGGTCGTATCCATGGACTAAAATGATTAAAATTTAAGTAAGTATCCATGGGCTGAATGGGTTAAAATTAGGACAGTTTTAAATTTGTATTCCTTTTACATCTATTGCGTCTCAATTGAAAAGATGTTGTGTTCTGTCTTGTAACCTTAAGCATTTAGTGAGGCGTGCGCCTTCCACTTTGCGTTTCATCATGGCTTAAGGCTGCGCCTCGCTGAACCTTTGAGAATGCCTCTAACTACTGTGCTAACTATTAAGTTCCTTTATGTAAATACATATATCCAGTTCAAGCGACTTTATTATTATTCTTGTCATTTATTTATTTTAATTGACAACGGTAAGTTTGCTGCTTTGTGACCTGGAGTCGTGGTTTCAAATCTTGGGAACAGCCTCTCCACAAAAAAAATTGTGGAGGTTGGGGTGCGTACATATACTCTCCCTAGACTCTATATGGCAGGAGCCTTAGTGCATTGTGTTGCCCTTTAATTGAAGGTTTACTATGCAGCATGCTGATAATTATTTTAATCAGGGACAATTCCGTGCAAGAACTGAAATACCTCCTGATCAGAGAGAGAAATATTTGCAACGTTTTCATCAAGTCCAGCAACAACCGCATAGCACCCTTCTTAGTATGCCACCTCTTGCTGGTGGAAGTCATAAACAGTTTCCTGCCCAACAAAATCCGCTTCTGCAGCAGGTTCTCTTCTTATACATGATTTCTTGATTCTCGTTTCCTTACTTCTTCCAACTTGTGTCTTATGGATTAGCTTTGGCATGAAAATATATTGAGGGTGTTGTTTCATAATATTGTTGTGATAATGACTGTATAAACCTAGCTCATTCATTTAGTTCTCAATATCTACCTTTGTTATATACCTGTATAGTTGATCTGATTGTTCTTTCTGTGATATGCCTTGTGAATACCTGATCTTGCTCTTCACAACCAATCCACGTATTTGTTGGTATGTCTGTCAATTAGTTCATCTGTTCTTTCCAGGGTTAAAGATTCATATAAATTGATTTAATTTCTTTCTTCCTTTTATTTATCGAAGCAGTTAAAATATTAGAGTTGTAGTAATCCAAATATTTAATTTCGGTCACAATTTTTCATATGACAGTAAAGTTTTTTTTTTTTTTTTGGGATCATGCTCTTAGTATCTGCCATTTCAGTTATTGTCTTCATTTAAAAACTTGTTTGTATGCTTTCTGACACTTTTGACAGTTCAATTCTCAAAGCACACCTGTCTCTCCTCAAGTCAGCCTTGGTCTTGGAGCTCAGGCTCCGGGTCTCAATTCTGTTGCATCCGCTACTTTACAGCAGTCAAACTCCATCCATCAGCAGTCTAGTCAATCAGTTGCAATGTCAACTGGTCCAAAAGATACTGGTACTGTTCAATTATTACCCTTTACGCTGCATGACAGGCTTCCATAAAATTACTTTTGGTAAATGTTCTGAACATGATGCAGATCTTGGCCCTGTGAAAGTTGAGGAGCTGCAACAATCTCAGAATTTACCTGATGATTCAACTCCTGAATCTACTGTTACATCTGCGCTGGGCAAGAATCTTGTGAATGAGGAAGAATTGAAAGCTCCATATGCAATGGACACTCCGGTATGCAGAATGATTCTTTATTTTTGCCAATTATGCTATCTTGAAATCTCTCTTAAAAATATGTTGGTGGATTT
>CAOJBI011113393.1:0-10948 GCA_948277035.1 Euphorbia corollata | reverse complement strand
TTCAGATATGTATTAAAACATTTGTCACTTTTCTTTATGGTTTAGCTATTATGGATACGACATGAATATATATGTCAAATCTTTTATTTGGTAGAGGTGATGATCGTTGAACTGATAAATAACTTTTTAATGGGTATAGTTGATGCGAGCAGCCTTGAATTGATAAATTTAATTTTGCATTGACTTGTTCCATCATCATTTCAGTTTCTGATAAATTAAAAGTCTTACTTTGATATCAAAATAAAAATGTAATTTTACTTGCTCAGATTAAATATGTAATTTGGAACTCCTAATTCATTTAATGAAACATGAATTAATTTGAGAGAATCCACTATTAACATGCCTTTTTCATTCTATTTTGGTGAATGAAATAGAAATACATTTACAAAGAATGAAAAATGAGAACACAAGGAATAATTGTTTTCAATGTGCTATCATGCTGACGCTGCGACGCATGACATACAAGAAGTAAACAGACTAACCTGTAATTTTTATTTCCACAATACATAAGCAAAATATATATTAATTAGTTAACAACTTTTGTCAAGTTCATAAGTGAGTAAAAACAATTTTTAGTTAAAGACAACATAAATTTATTGATATAACATTAATAGATGTATTAGCGATATATCAAGAGTTTTGTAGTCATTTTCTCGTAAACTTTCAAAATAATCTCTGAATTTATAAAAATAGCACTAATTTATCTTTTCAATGTCACATGTGAGTTCCGAGTTGGAGATACAAAATACAGGAAAATGAAATTTTGGATAAGTTAAATTAACTAGAAGGTGACATGCGACATTAAATCTTTTTAAAAATTCAATGAGTTATTTGAAAATCATAAGCGTTCATAAAATATCTAGCATTTTGGAACTCGTTTAGAGTCTTGGTATATAAAACCAAAAAATAAATCCAAAATTTATGGAATATTATAAAGCGTTTAATGTATCGGGAGCCTCTTGACCTTGTCCTTAAACGCCATTTACCCCTAAACTTTTAAAAGTTTAAAATTACCTCGTGAAATTGTAAGAAATGCACCAGCTTGCCCTTAAATGTCATGTGTCAGCTTATGATTGGTTTATCTTTTTAAAAATATCATTTCCTAATTTTTCTATCTCCAATCAAATTCTAGACGTGACATTTAGAGTACACAAAATTGGTGCACTTTAGTTTAGGGATTATTTAAAATGTTTGAAAGTTAAAAGGATAGCCGCTTATTGACCCAATAATAAATGCATGAATGAAGGGAAACATTCTCCTCATTCATGATCGGGGTCGGCTTTAACCGAACTGAACCAATAATCGATGTATTTATTAATAGATCATAAATGTCGTGTTTCCCAATTTCAGTTCCACTTTTTTAAATTGAACAATTAATAATAATAATAATAATAATTTGTATTATATTGTTTTCGTTATTTTAAACTAAGATATTTGTTTTACTTCTGCATGAATCTGAAATCAACTGGAATACATATCTAATATTTTAAATTTAATACATTTTATCACTAGCCCCCCTCAATTTTGAAAAGTTTCGGGTAGTCTTTTGGTAAAATTGCACTTGTTAGCTCCTTTAATGTCACATGTCATATTCTGGTCGGAAAAAAAAATTAAATATTTGATATCTTTAAAAAGTGAAACCAATCACAATGTGATACGGAAGGGGATTGACGAGTAAATTTTTATCAAGTTTAAACGATTGGTAGAGACATTTCAAAATCGAGTAGGTGTAAGAGGATAAGTATGTATTTAACATCAGAAATTAAATTGCAGTTAGATTATAATTTCAATCCGAAACGGTGTCTGTTTGTCAAACACATTATATAAATATAAAAAAACCAATTTCGTCACAGTTTGAGTACACCAGACGACGACACTAACAGTTTTTCTCTTTCAATCAAATCGATCTCTCCATCTGGTTCGTTTCTGTTTTTATTCTCGTCTTTTCGTTTGCTCTTTAACTAGTCAATAAGATTTATTTGTCTTTTTAATGAAAATGCAGATTTTTACGTGCATTATATTCTGTACATGCTTTATTGAAATTACGGAACAACCTTTTTTGTGCGTTGATGCTTTGAGTGTTTAAACGATCACAGGTTCTGCAATAGTTTTTTTTTTTTTCTGTTTTTCTTGCTTTGGATTATACAAACTTTATGACTTTCTTCTCCTTTTGTGGCCTTTTCTAGTTTTATCTTGTGCACTAGGTAGAAAGCCGCATTTTCGCAACTCGTAACATAATTAGCTGTTGGTTTGTTGTTCTTCGTTGCTGTGTTTTTTTTCAGAGATGTTAGATTCAAGGCAAGAACAAATTCGAAAACTTGTTGCACTTTTTGTAGCTACTGATGAACACCCATTTGAAGTTGTTGAAGGGCAAGGGTTCAATGAGATGATGTCTCATTGTTGTCCTTACTCTGAAAACCAAGAGCCGCCATTACCATCTTTAGAAAGGTTTTGGAAAAGTATTGCACTTTTTGTTGTTATCGATGGATACCGGATTGATGTAGTTGAAGGGGAAGGGTTTAATCAACTGATGTTTTATTGTTTTCCCAAGTTTGAATTACCATCTGCTCTGACTCTTTCAGCAATTTGCTACCAATTGTATTTAGACGAGAAGTTGAAACTTAAGAAGTTTATGAAAAAGAATTGTCAAAGCGTTTGTTTAACCACTAATACTTGGAAGTCGCCTTGTGGGACAAGCAACATGAGTACAACAGCTCACTTTATCGACAAAGACTGGAAGTTGCAACAAAAAGTTTTGAGCTTTCGAACGGGTTATGAGACTGGAGAAGAAATCAAAGCTTGTTTGAAAGAGTGGAGGATTAAGAAAGTGCTTACTATTTCAATGGATAAAACAAGTTCGAATGACAAAGCTATTGTCTACATGAAAAAGAAGTTAACTAAGCGAGGAAGTGAAGTTTTTTCAGGCTGCAAGTACCTTAAAGTGACGTGCATTGTCCACTTAATAAACTCGGTTGTTGATCAAGCTTTTGGTATATTCCGTTTATCTGTGAATCGGGTGAGGGAGGTAGTTAAGTATTGTGGACCAAAAAAGAAATTCAAGGAGTGTGTTGAAGCCGAAAAAATCGAAAGCACGGATAAACTGTGTTTAGACATTGATCATTTGTGGAATTCTACATATTTGATGTTGTGCAGAGCCAAAAAATATGAGAAGGCGTTCAAAAGGTACGCGAAAATCGATCCTGATTTTGAATTTGAAATGGGTCATGACTTGCCAACCTCTGAAGATTGGGTAGATGTGAGGAAATTGATAGTTATCCTGAAACCATTTTATAATATTATGAAGAACATATCAGAATCGTCCCGTGTCACGGGTAATAACTATTGGGCAAACATAAGTGATTTGTATGCAATATGTTTGGAGTGGCTAAAAGGTGATGATTCGGAGTTGAAGGATATGGCTAACTATATGATACTGGAATTTGAAGACCACTTGGTATATGAAAAAATGAACAAGTTAGTGTACATTGCTGCAGTTCTCGATCCTCGTAAAAAGTTCGAGGTTTTGGAATATGATTTTGCTCGATTTTACGGGGAAGAGAATGGCGGGATTTTGCTTAAAAATGTGAAGGAAGCAATGTTCGAGTTGTTTGATGAGTACAAGACTATGCTTCAAGTAACTGATGATAAAAAATCGGAGCTTGAGCTATACTTAAACAATCCAATTGAAGATGATAGAGATGATTTCGATATTTTAGGATGGTGGAAATTTAATTCGAGAAATTTTCCTATAACGTCACACATGGCTAGAGATATCTTGGCAATTCCTAAGTCAGCGGTTCGTTCTGACCATGTATTCAACACCAAGGGGCTGAAGCTTGACAAGGCTAGATATTATTCAGATAATAAAATTTTACAAGCTATGATATGTGGTCAAGATTGGCTTCGAAATTAGGCTCCTTGCTGTGATATTGTGAAAAGGTGTGAATTGAATGAAACGATGGATGAGGGTATGTTAGTTGGTTCTTTATACGCATATGTTTCTTGTGTTGGTTGTTGTTCATTTACATTTGACCTGATTGTTTTTGAATTTTGCAGAATTCGTAGCAGATTTCGGCTCGAGTTGGGGAGGAGGGAGTGATAGTGACAGTGATTGGTATTTGGTTAATGGAAGTTGCTGATATTTTGGGTACTTTAATATATAGTAGTACAGCTAGTGCCTTTGAGAATTTTGAAGTTTAAGATTTCATTAATTGTAAGAGATTTAGTTTATGGTGTTTATCTATTGACTTATGATTTTAAGGATTTACAATCTTAATCTGATATTGCATGGTAATTTTTTACGATAGTTACCAGAAGGGGTTCTATGTCGAAATTTTGAAAGTCGAAAGTCTTAACTAACTAAACAGCAGTTGCTAAACATGAATGAATTGTGAATTACTCAATTTCTACATCTCTAGTATTCAAGTTTAGTTTAGCTATGTGCATAAGGAGTCGATCAGTCCTCAAAACCATGCATGGAATCAGTAAACTCCACGGAAGACATCAAAATATATATTTCCGCAGTTCACGGGAACGATGCGATTACGAAAGTAAGACCGTGCTGGTTTGTAGTAAGCAAAAGGGTGTCTGAAAGGGACCCGTGAGCAATGGAGAAGGTCAATAGGCTTTGAAGCAAGTAGTGCCGCATTTTGGCGCAGAAGCTAAAATGATATCACGATCGTGAGCTTGAAAACGTCTCCGCAAGGATAAAAGTCCCTTGACACAAAGATAGGTCCAACAGAGTTCCTTCTAAGACTTTGGGAAGCGAAGGATATAGTTGTTTTGCTTATTTTTCAACATCAATTCAACCATTGAAGAAGATGAAGGTACACTGTTTACTAATTCATCATAGCCAAAGATACCTATGCAATTGGCAATTTGGCATAGATAGCTTAAAGTTATCAACTCAGAGAACATACATGACAATTGACAGTACGCGTCAAGGTTTGAGAGTCATTGAGTTTTTTTATATTTCTTGATAAGCAACGAAGTTAATTAGTACGCTTTAAAACACAGTGTTTTATAGTTACTTTACTTTTCACAAAATTTAATTTTAGATCATTTTTAGTAAATAGTACATTTTAATAATAGCCCGTAGATAAAAATATACAATTAACTAAAAGATGACTCTATTCTAAGACCATATTCTCTTCAACTTCTGAAACCTGAACTGAACTGAACTTAATGAACCCGAACTTAATCGAACTTAATAATAATACATTCATTATTAAAATAATAGTAAAACCAATAACTATTGAAAAATAATAAATACTAAAAAAATAGTACTAAAACATATTAATTATTATTATTATACATAATAATAAAATTAAATGCACAGACTGTAATAAAATTAGTTTTAATAAAATATTAATTATAATTAATATAACTAAAAATTGTAATATATTACGATGAATAATTATTAATATATATAATAGATATAATAATAACTATATGAATTTAATTATAAATAAAACAATTTTAATGACATTAATAATAAAATATTGTTATAGTACGTAAAATCATTTAATTATAATTTATTTATTTATTTAAATAATAATTATTGTTAAAATTATACATGAATAAATAATAGTTATTATATTATCTTGTAATTTAAATTAAATTATCATTTATTATTGAATTATAAATGATAAAAGTAATAGTTTTTTTAATTAATAAATATTCACATGTTATTGTCTTATATCACATTTTCTAATTAATCTTATAATTTACAAATATTATTATGTTATAATAAAATTAATAATATTATTATTTTAATAAAATTAATAATATTATTATTTTAATAAAACTAATAATAATTTTATAATTATAATTATTGTTAACTACATTGTTTGATTATTATTTTTTATATTAATATTTTATTTTCTTTGTTATTTATCATTATTATTAAATTATTAATTATAATAACTAATATTAAATTAGAATTAATAAACTTGAACTGAAGTTAATGAACCTAAACTGCACTGAACTTAACTTAACTTAACTGAACTAAACTTAACTAAACTGAATTAAATTGAAGGTGAAGAGAACGTGTCTTTATAATAATACTTCCTCTGACATGTCTATGTAATTCTTAAATATTTTTAATAAGTTTCATTTTAAAATTTTAATGCAAATATTTAAATATATTGTATATTTTATCTTTATTTGATGCATATTGAAAATGATAAAAAGAATGAAATTCTTCGTCATCTTTTAAAAGAACAAAAAATCATAGATGTAAAGAAATTTTTTTATTATTTTAATTAGTTCGACCAGACAAGAACTCCATCAATGACACTCATAGAAGGAAGTAACAATTATAAATGTTCCTTTGGGTGTGGTGGTCCATGGACTAATATGTGTATTTGAATTTTACTTATATAGTACTGAACTTTTATGGCCAAATACATCAAAACACCCCTCAACTTGGCTCCATCAGCCCATTGTCACCCTCAACTTTAGAAAGGTCCAGTTAACCCCCTAATGTTGGCAAAAGTGACCCGATCTGCCCCCTCAACACCACGTGTCAAAATATGATTCGTTTGACTTTTCAAAGATGTCATTTTCTGATTTTTTTTATCTCCAATCAAAAGTTGACACGTGGCATTGAGGGGGGGCAAATTGGTGCATTTTTGCCAAGTTGAGGGGGGTATCCGGACCTTTTGAAAGTTGTGGGTGACAATGGGCGGATGGAGCCAAGTTGAGGGGTATTTTGATGTATTTGGCTAACTTTTATTCATTCAAATTTACAAATTAATGTTCGTATGATTTGTTAAAATTGTTTTTTATATATAATCTGCACAATTTAATACATGGACAGTTATGTAAATTATACTTGTTCGTCGGCTGCCTGGGGTTTTGGATTAAAAATTCAAGGGGAAGTTACATAAAGGTCAAATACATATTTTCTCTCATTAATTTCAAAACTTTTCATTTTTACCGTCATCAATTTTGAAAATTCTCCACTAATCCCCCAAACTTGGCAAAAATGTACCTGATAGCCACCATCTCGTGCCACGTGTCACCTTCTGGTTGGTTTGACTTTTCAAATATGTCAAATTTTTTTTCCAATCAAAAGGTGACACATGACACGAAGGGGGTGTTGGGTGCGTTTTTGCCAAGTTTAGGATATTAACATAAAGGTCAAATGCATACAGAGCACCCCAAAGTTGGCCCAAAGCGCCCTCCGCCAACTCCAAGTTTCAAACGTGACACTTTGCCCCCCAATGTTGGCAAAACTGATACAGTTTGTCCCCTCAACGCCACGTATCAGTTTGTGATTGGTTTGACTTTTCAAATATGTCATTTTCCGAATTTTTTTTCTCAAATCAAAAGCTGACATGTGGCAATGTGTGGGCAAACTATATCAGTTTTACCAACTTTAGGGGGTAAAGTGTAACACTTGAAACTTTGGGGGCTCCATATGCATTTGGCCTTAATGAATACAACTGTAAGTTCATGGCGGTAAAAGTAAAATCGTGCCAAGTTAGAAGGGCAAAGTATGTATTAGGCCTTACATAAATGCCTAAGTTACAATATGCAACTTTTACCCAAACTTTTATCAAATTACACAAAAATCCTTCCAAGTTTCAATTTTACATTATTATATATAAACAGTTTCAAATTCTCTTTTATACGCTCTGGATATATAATAGGTATATATCAGATATATAACATATGCATTAAAAAAGTTTGGGTGAAGGAGAAAACAAACAGGAATATATAGTAGATACATAACATGCATATAATAGTATATATAGTAGACATATAATTGGTATATAACACATGTACATACAGTAGATATATATTAGATATATACAAGAACGTGAAAATGTAAATTCAAAACATACAAGCGTACAAATATAACAAAATTATAAAAGATATAAAAAAATAAAATGAATTCTTGAAAACGTATTTTTGTAAATAGTAAACAAAATCGACAATTTCCCAAAAGTCAACACAATCTCAGCTCAAGCCCATACTTTAGAATTTAGGTCTGGGTCGGTTTTGCGAAGTCATTGCCAAGCCGGGGAAGCTTTTTTGAGAATTTTCAGTACAACTTAGATCTGTTTGCCTAGTCCACACCATAACACAGAGATTCAGGTTCGAAAGTTTCCTATTTCATCGTTATTTGAGTTAAATTATACTATGTGTGACCACCTTTATAAAATTTCAATTCAAATTACGTATTTTCGGCTTATATAGTTATTTTAGTGAACATGTGGAAAACGATAAATAAATAAAGTGTAAGAAAGTAAATACGCAGGCAAGTAAATGTGTCTCGCCTATGAGGGATTAATTTACATTTTGGGATATAGGATACAAACCACCTAAATATATCAAGACATAAGGAATGCAATTGCTGAGAATACATCGATATTTAACAAATGGTACATTGATATAATAAATGCGGTACCCGAAGAAAAATAAAACCTAACATACATATAACCTAAACTACCTGCATCCACAAAGGTTAGCACATAAGATATATTAACACCCAAACATAATAAATTACATAGGATTGATTATAGTCAATATTTGTAAGACTTGCATGGTCAAATTAAAATGACAAGATTTTATCAAGCTTTTCTTGTGGAAATGGTTCAATTTTTTATACAAGTACGTTGCTTATTTTTATTAGTGAAGATGCCACATGTGATGATTGTTGAATCGATTATCCGGGAAATCAAGTTCCCTTGGGGGGTAACCTAAAATCAAAATATAATACATAAACAAAATGTAAACCTAGGTCTCAACAATATAGACCGAGGCTGCCATTGAAGTCAATCTCGAATGAAGAGTAATTAAAGCTATTTGAGTGCATCCTAGTGAAGGAGGTGAAGGGGAACTAACTTTAACATCTTTCAAGTTGGTTTCAAGTCTCCAAAATATTTAAACAACATTTCTATGTTACTTGAAACTCATATTTTAGATCTAAATAGTCATCATTAAAACACCAAATTTAGGCAGAGTTTCCATTTTATTTCGGAAAATCGGTCTTCACCTCCGAACTCATTCACACATAATAACACAATTTATGGAAAAAATTGCCACAACGGCACACTTATCCACAAAAATGAAAATGCAATATGGAAAGAATGAATTTAAAAGTCGGCTTAGAGTCAATTACCCACAGTTTTACCTCGCTAGGTGTCTGAAGACCTGTTTGGAACATAATTTATTGAGAAAGAAAGTAACGATTGATGGAGAATTAATTTAACCCAAGTTATGGCTATAATCTTGGAGTAAAAAATGAGATTTAACGAGTTTATGGCTATAAACTCATAGATCGAGTGATTTGAACTCAAGTTTTGACTATAATCTTCAATTGAAAGTGTTTTGGTGAGATTGAATGAGATTTATCGAGTTTGAATCGAAGTTTATCACTGAAAATTGTTACAAATCGATATTCGATCGTGATAGAACGAATTGAAATGAAATTATACCTCGAGCAGGCAAAGTTTGGACGCATTTGAAAGCTGGAACTTGAGAGCAAAAGTTGGTTTTTCAAGAAAATTGTTATCCCCCTCAAATGATAAGCATAGAATGTAGGTAATTAGCTTGCAGACTAATTACCTATTGGAATTAGTATGCACTCTAATTACTTATTAGAATAAAATCCCGCGAATCCGGGAAAGTTAGAGATAGCCCTATATAAGCAATCAGCCACTTGACTATTTACCTATATAATTAACCTGTGGAATAGTTAACTATGTGAGGCAAAATCCCCATTAAAGAAATCTACGAAAAATCTAGGTGAAGAGGATTGCATCCTGGATGCAATCCTTCTACCCTATCTTTATAAAATTTTATCTTGGTTCAAGCTTTTTTCTTCTCCTTCTCCAACAATTTTATTTTTATTTTGTTCCTTTTTAATTATCTTATTTATGTCTTTGTATGAAATGCAATTGCTATTTAGTGACTTTCAATAATACGATTGTCTTGCTCAAGTTTAATAATTCTCATGCACATTCATTCTGTAATCTAATTCGTTATTTTTCAATTGTAGTCATCATAAAATTGGATTATAACTTTGGGCACTTACAATCCGCAAAACCACTTCAAACAACAACAATAATTGATGATATTAGATTAGTGATGAAAAACTTAACTACATCAAACAACAACAAACAACAATGATAATTAATAATCTTAGATCAATGATGAAAAACCTTTCATTTAGAAAAATGAAGACGATAAACAAGATTGTATGATTCGTGGCTCATATCTAATCAATAAATAAAAAATACGGGTGTGAGCACGGGATTTTGACTCCCCTCACAAGGACAATGATGAAGCTATAATTTGTTTCCTTTGTTGGTCTTCCACTGTTTCAGGGTCAAGAATTCGTCCGGAAGAAGCTCTCTACGTCACTTTGACCCATTTAGAGTTATAAGGACCTATAGAATTTAGGTTGGACCAAGCTAAGCCCGTTTTAAATCTAGCCCTAGGTCAGTAAGGGCATCACTGGCCAGCAATGGCATCATGATGTCGGTACCGGTATCAATGATGCCGGTACCGACATCACATGATGCCATTACCGATCATTGATACCATTACGGACTTTCGGGACACCAAACCTCATGTTTGGATGGTCAAGCATAAAGTTTTTTTAATATGAAGCATGTTTTAATGTTTTTTTGACTCTTTCAAAGTTAGAAAAATTGTTTTAAACCTAACCCTAGGTCAGTAAGAGCATCACTGGCCAGTAATAGCATCAGTGATGTCGGTACCGACATCATGATGCCGGTACCGACATCACATGATGCCAGTACTGACCATCGATACCCTTGCTGATTTCCAGGGTACCCACTTTCACTTTTCACTTTCTTAGTGGAGGTTTGTCGGGGAAAAGTCCAAGACCAGCCTCTTTCCACTTAGAAAAGTGAAGTGAAGTGGGATTTGAGTGGGGCACTAGCCGTTTTTGGATTGAAGGGAGATCCATATA
>CAOJBI011113250.1:0-12049 GCA_948277035.1 Euphorbia corollata | reverse complement strand
AACAACAAATTGTAAATGGATAAATAAGTAAAGAAAATGAGTAATAAGTATTTGAATGTTGTGGGCGTAAAACGTCGTTGCCAGCCAAGCATAATCCACATTTACTGCTTCTTTCTTGGAACTCAAAATAACTTACTATTTATTTTGTTTTATATTGTTTTTGCTCTCCGGATGAAGCTTTTTCTCAGATGTAAACTCACATCATCTTCTCTTGCCTCTTTGGTGTTCATCGATTTTCTCCAACTATTTCATTTTCAATTCATATTTTTTATGAATCTTCCCTACATTTTGGTACCAATATGAAATCTTCTCACCTCTTCTTTTTCCATCTCTGAACCAATCTGAATTTATTAGTTTGGTTACAGAAGTTGTATTAGTCGGTATAGTGGTTTACCGGTACTTCCCGATACAATCCGAAAATTTCGGGTGTCTTATAAAACTGCCAGAATCAATCAATTAAACCCGGTTGAACGTTACCTTCCGGTTTCAACAACATTGATATCAAATATTCGTAAATAGACTTATACATTTATCGGAAAGAATGAATTCTAATTGTAATTATTCCATTTGAAGGAATTGTCAAGTATACCAAGACAACAATAAACGGAAGAAAAAAGAATTTCAAGCAATTCAGAAATTGTATATAATGTTGTGATAGGTGTGCTTAACCTGCACGTTTCATGGGGCCATTAAGCAATATAAAACATATTACCACTTGTATGGACTAATTTGTCTTACTATACAAGATTCATAATTTTGTTTGATGATGTGTTGCAGGCTGCTAATTATCTATACCGTAGTAGGTCGAAGGTTTCAATCCAACAATGAATCTTTAATAAATCAACAAAATTATAATTCTATCATATGATTAGGTTTAATGTGCATTAATGGCGAATATATTTTGCTTCCCAACATCAAATAATAATTTTTGAATGTTTAATCACGATTGAAAAGTCGTTAGTGATAAGAGTAAAAATCTATAACAATTGCAACCACCAGCGACTAAACCAAAAAATCCGTTTTAAATTTTAATTATGAATTGAAAACCACTAATTAAGTTAATATGTTTTCTTGGTTCCTGAACAGCCTCTTGCAATGTGGCAAAGTATTGGTCCGGGGATTGTGGTGGAGCTGCCAGATTTTTAATTTTAATTGGAGGTATTTACTCCTTCTCATCATTCCCACTATTGAGATTAACATTTTAATTCAAGAAACGGGTCTTTTTTTTCATATATATATATATAATTGAATAGCGGGTACTCATGAAACATGAATATATTGATTGTTTCAGGAAGTGTAGGCGGAGCCTTTATACCAATTGCTGCTGGACTATTGTGTTGTTACATACGGAGAAGAAGACATCACCCGAAATCAAAAGGATTCACAAAAATCCGCCTATCAGAAGTAACAGGAATCAAAATCCCCATCTATCCATACAAAGAAATCGAAAAGGCCACGAACGATTTCTGCGAAAAACAAAGGCTGGGCACGGGTGCCTTTGGCACAGTTTATGCTGGCAAACTCAACAATGACTTGTGGGTAGCCATCAAAAGAATCAAACCTAACGACAACACCGAACAAATCATGAACGAAATCAAGCTCATTTCGTCAGTAAACCACCCCAACTTAGTCCGCCTTTTGGGCTGCTCAATCGAATATGGTGAACAAATCCTAGTCTACGAATTCATGCCGAATGGAACTCTTTCTCAGCATTTACAGCTACAGAGGGGCCATGGCCTTACCTGGCCCGCCCGCCTAACAATCGCCTGCGAAACTGCACAGGCCATTGCTCATCTCCATTCTATTCACCCCCCGATATATCACAGAGATATTAAGTCAACTAATATACTTTTAGACTACAACTTGAGGTCCAAAGTGGCGGATTTCGGCCTTTCAAGACTTGGAATGACCGAAATCTCCCATATTTCAACTGCTCCACAGGGAACCCCGGGCTATCTAGATCCTCAATACCATCAGAACTTCCATCTTTCTGATAAGAGCGATGTGTATAGCTTTGGAGTAGTTCTTGTTGAGATCATTACATCGTTGAAAGTGGTAGACTTTTGTAGGCCGCAGAATGAGGTCAATTTGGCTGCCCTTGCTGTTGACCGAATCGGAAAGGGGAAACTCGGCGAGATTATAGATCCTTTGCTTGATGTAAAGAGTGACCAGTGGACAAATTCTTCCGTAAATAAAGTCGCGGAATTAGCATTTAGATGCTTGGCATTTGACAGAGATATGAGACCTTCAATGATGGAAGTTGCTGCTGAACTTGAGCAGATCAGGCTAAGTAAATGGGCTCATTTAGAAGAAATACAGGTGGAGTCGTCATCATCATCTTCCTCTTCTTCGTCGAGTTGTAATGGAAAGAAGGAATTCTTTACAGTAAAACCAATGGAGAATGGTAATGGTAAGGATAATTCAGTTGTTTCAGTTGAGGATTCATGGCCAAGTGAACAGAGTTCACCTTCATCAAGCAGTTTGCTAAGCACTGTAACTCAGTGATTTTTCTACCTTTTTGCAAGGGATTTTACTATCCAAATGTATATTATCATCATCCTATTTGTCAAATTTTGACCAGCTAGCTCTTGGTATTTTTTTTTTCAGCTTTTACATTGTATAAAGCTTATATACATTATTGAAAAAAACCACATAAGACTTCATTGTTGTTTTTTTTAGTGAAAACTTCATTTTGATTTGATTATTAACAAAAATAGACTTATTCAATGTAAGTTGTAGGGTAATTGAAATCTTGACCTAGTGGTTAAGACGGAAGCTGCGAACTCTAAAGGTCTCAGGTTCGAGTCACATTCAGGATGAGTTGAAAATTTTTCTTTACATTTAATGTAAAGCCTAGAGGCAATTTTTTGTTAAAAAAAATGCTAAGTTGTAGGAATTGGTGAATTCTCCTCCAAAATGTTCTGATTATGTTTGTATACAAATGGTTAATTTCACCCATGCAATATATTGCAGATCAAGTGGTTCGATTTTCTTTTTTATCGAGTTATTAATTTGACTTTTAAAGGAAAGGCTACAATATGATCTGTATTTTATTTAGGTGTATCATTTCGAAATAATTTAACAGTTTAACTTCAATTTAAAGGCTAAATTAAACCTAAACTTAATTTTTTTGACAAAAATAAATTTATACTTCTATTGGAAAAAAGAATTAGATGTGGATCATGAATGGAGCATGGGCTTTACTAACATGGATCAATGCCATATGATGGGCTTAATGGGTAATGGAATCGTGGGCTACAATCTCAATATGAACCGAAGCCAATTTTATTATATATTTTCTATTATATTGTTTTGTTTTAATTTTCTATAGGAGTGTTTTTATGGTGACTTTGTCTATATATCGATTGGATAGTGTAAAAGTACAGTAGAACCTCGATAAAATAATATTTGATAAAGTAATATTCTCACTAAATTAATATTTTTCTCTGATCCCGATTTGGATCAGTTATATTAAATATATATCTCGTTAAATGCAACATTATATAATAAATAAAATTAAAGTATTAAAGACTCATAAAAAATAGGCCAAATGCATACGAAGCTCCCTGAACTTGGCACAAAGCGTCCTCCGCCACCCCAAACTTTCATCTGTGACACTTTACCCCCCAATGTTGGCAAAACTGATACACTTTGTCCCCTTAATGCCACGTGTCAGTTTCTGATTGGTTTGACTTTTCAAAGATTTTGAAATTTTTGAAAAAGTTAAACCAATCAGAAACTGACACGTGGCATTGAGAGGGCAAATTGTATCAGTTTTGCCAACATTAGGGGGTAAAGTGTCAAGTTTGAAACTTGAGGATGGCAGAGGGCGTTTTGGGCCAACTTAGGGGGGCTCCGTATGCATTTGGCCTAAAACATATAAAGTAATAATATTATAGTAATTTCATAACTTATATATATATATATTTCCACACCAATAATACAAGATCAATAGTTACTTCTTCTTAAAATATGAATCTATAGTTGATTGTTTTTTCTTATCACTAAAACTAAAGTAATCTGATCCTTAACTTTTTTAAAAGCGAACACAACTTCTGAAATATTTTGTTCATGTTGTACCAAATAGTTTGACAATGTAGTCATTGCTTGAAATGTCTCCTTTGCCGATACATGCGGGACAATGCTACTATCATCTTGTTCAAGATCATTATTATCATCGTTATACAATACAGATTGAATGATTTCTTCCTCTGTAGGTGATTCTATAACTGCATCATTCTCATTAGGATAATTCAGAAGATGTTCAATATCCATCACATTTCTATATCCCAAATTGGAGATGACATCATTTGGTTCTTTGACAGCTTCATCTAATTCACAAACTTGTGGTTCGGGAACATTGTTTTCTTCCTCTTAAGTAATAAATATTTATTTATCGAAAAATGAATATTTTATGCATTTATCGATAAATTAATAATTTCGATAAATGAATATATTTTCCCGGTCCCAAACATATGCATTTATAGAGGTTTTACTGTATCGATATTTTATCCAACACAAAGTCACTGTAAAATAACTCAGGTTTTTTTAATTTGTTTCAAATATGAGAAAAGTATCAAAAACTCAAATAATAAACGTATTAATGATATGATTTTTGTTACTTTATGTATGGATACATCAAATTGTATTAGAAATGTTAATAAATAAACATTGATTGATTTATTATACTGTCTTATTTCACGAGGTGCAAACGATAAGGTCATTATTTTGATTTTAATAAAAATTGGAAATTCAATTCAGTTTCACACGCTAATTATTTTCATGTAATCCTTAAAAGCATTACAATTATTACACAAATATTGAATATTCCCTTCCAATATCACCCATTTTATTTAAAAGAATACTGCTTCAAAATGTTGCTTTTTTCAAAGAAGTTAACGTAATCGAAGAGCCCAACGCCGACGAACCTATCTCTAAATCAATCGAGTCATATCGCCGAAACAATTCAACTACGAATAGTCGCGAAATAAACACCACGAAATCCTTACCTGCGCACTGCTTATTCCCTAACGTCGGATGCTCCGTCTCCGGTCCATTTGACCACAGCACATGCTTCAGCAATTTCTCTCCTTCTCCGACGAACCGATCCGCTACATATTCATCCGGCCGCTCAAATATTTTCGGATCTCTTGTCGCAAATGGTTGGTAACCGAATATCATCTCCCCTTTTTTCACTTCAAAAGCTGCGTCGTGGCTTTCAATCACCAAATCGCGCTTTGCTCTGCCGTACTGCGCTGGAACCGGTGGATCGATGCGGAAAGCTTCGTAGACCGCTGATTTCATCAGCGGCATCTGTTCAAGAGCTGACATGGTGATTTCTCCGCCGTTTGATTTCAGGACTGATCTTATCTCTTGAGCTAGCTGAGTGTGGAGTTTGGCGCCGGCGCGACCGATCCACTTGAGAATGCTCGGGAAGAAGATTTTCATGCCGCCGAATGTGTTGAAACACACGGCGAAGAGTAAGTTGTGGCAGGCTTCATCTCTCGACATCCCCATTTTTTCCGCTTCATCGAGCAGCGATCCGGCGGAGGAATTGAAATAATCGTAGAGTTTTTTGTAATCTTGTTTAATTAAAAACGCGGGGAGACGGAAAGTGTGAATTAACGGCTCCTCGATAAACGCCGGCAGGCCAAGAGTTAGAATCGGAGATAATTGAAACAGTACCCATTTTGCAATCAAAGAGGGTCCATCAGTACCCACATTTGTACCCGCCGGGTCGACTCCAAAATAACACTTTCCTAGGAAGCTAAACGCCGCAACTTCGCCGGGATCGTTGAAAGCGACTTTCCCTTTGGAAGCTAAACTTAACTCTAAACTCTCGAACAGCGATGTGTAGGTAGAATTAAACTCCGGGATCACATGATCCCGGCGAGTTTTCAATAGATAGAACAGAAATTGCTTCAGTTGACCGTGTTTAGGCTCTGACGGGTCGAGATATGACAGAATCCGGTAGCCGCCGGTGAGGTCAGTGGAAGGCATGTAAGTACCGGTGAAGAGATTTTTCTTTTCTACTTTTGTTACATCGAAAAGTACCGGAAAGCTTTTACCATCCAGCAATACAACGACTTGTGGATTTGAAGATATGAAAGGGCCAGGTGGCATATTGGTTCTGAAAACCGTCGACTGATGCTTTTGGGATCTGGACTTAAAGAACTCTTCTTTACCTTGTTTGTAGAAATAATCAAGTCGGTCTTTAATCGGACCGAAGAAAGGGTGGCCATAATCGCCGGGGATTTCCCTGATCGGGAGTTTTGGTGAAGCAGTTGGGGATGTAGAAGAAGCCATTTTGATTTTGTTCGTGTTTGGTATCTGAGAAAACTACAGAAAATGTGAGGAATAAAAGCTTTGGCTTGTGAATATTTATAGAGAGTGGAAGCGGGAAGTACCTTGAAAAGTATGCGTTATTTTTTATTGATCATTATCTTATTTTCCAAGTGTTTTATATTTTTGAATGTATTTTCCGCGTGTTATTTTGTTTTTAGCGCCAGTTTTTGAATTGTATTACGTAATTTATATATACCACCATGCATTAAGTAATACAATTAGGTAGATTCCGACTTTTTCATCTCAAATTGCAAAATAGAAAAATAATCTACACCGCCGAAAAAGTTATGGAGAATGTGAAGTGTATTAAACTAAAATATATTTATTTATTTTTGTGTAATTTGTAGATACGTATTAACTAAATTGAATTGATTGATGAATTAATCAAAGGAAACATAGTTTTAAAATTGTTTATGGATCGAGATACTTACATATTCTGGTACGAGTCCGACTCAATGGATCAAGTTTAAGCATTTTTTTTTGTTAGGTCCAAGCCCGGGTCTTATAAAACACAAAATTTTATGATTCGGACTTGATTTTTTACATATATATCTTAGTCCGGTTCGATAAATAATAAGTGTATTGATTAAATATATAGCCAATGTATAATAAACAATTTAAGTAAATAATATAATTATTTGTACAGTTTAGACATATGTATAACGGTTTCTATTAGTCCATAAAATAATTAAAGAAAATTATATGTGTCATAGGCTGGACTTGTGAACAACCATGTATGCTCAGTCTAAGCTCTCAATTTTAAATATGTGCTAGATCGGACTTGAATAAATATTTTAAATAAAAAAACTGATGAAACCTAGCCAGAACCTGGTATGGCCACATAACGAGAAGGTCTTAATAGTATATTGATTTGCTTTTATTTAATGCATTTTGTGTAATTAGCTAAATTTTACTTGTTTTTCCTTAAGAGGAAAGTTAAGGTAATCAATTTGGAACAACTTATAGTGATTGATTTTTGCATTTGACTGACGATATCCAAAATTAAAGGTTTTGCCTATTCTGCATATATGTATACAAGATTATCTTATATTTTGTAAATTTGAGATATTTGCTAAACTCCGGAGGTTATAAAGTTGAATTTCCACCTAAGAACTTTCAATATGATAAAAGGGAAAGAATTGCAGCTTCTTCAGCACAAAAATATCGTATAGACTATGTAAATGGAAAAGTGACAAGGTTTATCTTGAGGAAATTATTATCCGATAAAGACAAAATAGAAAGGCAATAATTGGAAAGACTGTAATTATTTATCTTTTTATTAAAGAACGTGTTTAAAAGTAGTTTATCTAGTAGAGTGTATTCATAGTTTACCTTATATATATTTAAAAAATGTACATTTTTCAGTTCAAAATCCGTAATACATATATAATAAATCACTAGGTTAGGCGGACCTATATAGATTTTTTTAAAAAATTTAATATTTTTTCCGTATTTTAAAAATCGACCTAGACAACCGTCTAACCTAGAATTTTTAAAACACCCATTAGTATACAGATGAGTATTACCAAGAAAATGACTAGCTTCATTCGTTTGTTGGTGAGCATCTATAAATATATGAAATGGGAAATTAAATACAAAAACAATACCGCCTTTGTAAGATTCTCGTGTTTATTAAAAATCGTACTCAACTAACTAAGCTACCAAATTTTATTAGTTTTGTATAGTTGATTTAGTTATTATCTGAGTAAGTTTAGAACAAATTAATTTAAGTTACTTGTTACTCCGTTTGTACTTTATTAATCAGTATTATTAATAATATTAATATTCTATACGTTATTGAAAATACATTAATTATATATTTAACTTTTGATTCACATAAATATAAATGTATAAACAAGTTGGGTCCGTAATCATTAATCTAATTATTGGCCACTGGCCAGCAACATAAATGATGCTTATGTAATGGTCATGGTAATTTTTGTATGTAGCCAAACTGAAAGTATGGGAACATGAGTTTTTTCTTTTGCCAAATATAGTATTGCTCTATTCTTAAAAATATGTGTTCTAAGGAAGAAGTGAATGCATTTTCACAAGATGTAACTCAGTTGGTAACGTAGACAAAGTAAGTTAGATGAAAGTAAAGTTTCGAATCTCATTTTTGTTGAAAGCCTTAACTATTACTAAGTTCGAAGAAAAAGTGGATGCTTGGCTTTTGAGATTATGTTACTTATGTTTCTTTTACAATTACTGGTTTGGAGAATTTCGAGACCCAGGTTTAGACGGGCATTTGTTGTGTAATTTAATTAAATATTTTTGTTGCTACTGGTAAAAAGATCTTGATATATAGTAATTTTACCAATAAAACTATTCTTGAGTGTCGTTGCATGTTTTAGTGTTAAATCATTAAGATCATCTTTAGCAGATAGTGATATCTATAATGATGTGGTATTTTGGTATATTTACATTGATGAGATAATAAAATAGACAAAACATTTAAAAAATGAGTCACAGAATTTTTCTGTTTGATGTGAATTGTATTTTCCAAAATATAAATGCAACAAAAAATATTATAATATTTATTAAATAATTCTCTCATCGTTAAAATAATAATTGCATTATATAATTAATGGTTCAACTTTTTATTTAATTATCTATTTGTGAAAAATCAAATAAACAATGTTTATCATTTAATTTGCCACATTATATTAGAATCGGAAAATAGAACATCTATTATAAAGTTAAATTTTAATTAAGGGTAAACTTCAAAAACATGTCTCGTAGTTTGATTGTTTTGCAAATAGGCCCTTGTGGATTTTTATTTCAGATGAGTGCTTGTGGTTTCAAAAGTTGGCAAAAAGAGGATTTTCAAATTTTAATTACATCATAAAAATAAGTAAACTTGTCCATTTTGAACTGAAATTTTATAGCTTAGTTAATAAAAATACAACACACTTTAATAATAAATTTTAGAATTTTCCATAAATTTTAGAATTTTCCGACAAGTACAGCTATTTTTTTAATTTAAAACTTTTAAAAAATCATAATAAAATGAATAATTTCTGAAAATTACTCAAAAATTGATATCTAATTCTTATATAATATGATTAAATTATAGGATTGTCGAATTGATGGAAATACCTTATGTAATACTATTATTTTTAGCGAAAAATATTTTTGTCCTCTTTTTGCTAACTTTTGAAACCACAAGCACACATCTGAAAAAAAAATTCAAAATGACCTTTTTACAAAATCACCAGATCATGAGACATGCTTTTTAAGTTTAACCTTTAATTAAATGTCTAATTTTGTCTATGTCAACAAAGATAATAAAGTAAATTATATACTAATGATGCTCTAATGGATTTTTTCTATGAAAAATGAATTAGGTGTTATTTTGGTCAATGGTTGAAACAATTTGTTTTCCAAATTTTTTATTATTTATTCATATCTTTTATTTTCAGTCTTTGACGTACAAACAAATTGTTGGAAAATTTGGTACAAAATATAGTTTTTGTACATTATGATGTGTTAAATTTGAGACATAATATACATGGGTTAAAGTTGTAATTTCTATGATGTTTTTACATAAACATGAAGCTTGTTATGTGATCTTTACAATGGTATATTATGTGTTCAAAACGGACAAGTAGTGAACACATAATATACAATATTTTATGTAGCTTGCTACTCTTGTACCTCTCGGAAAATTCTAAAATTTATTATTAAAATGTATTGTATTTTTATAAACTAAGCTTTAAAATTTCAGTTCAAAATAGACAAGATTACCCATTTTTATGACGTAATTAAAAATTGAAAATCCTCTTTTTACCAACTTTTGAAACCACAAGCATACGTTTGAAAAAAAAATTCCACAAAAATCTTTTTGTAAAACGACTAAACCACAAGAAATATTTTTGAAGTTTACTGTAGATTTTATAAGATTTTCTTTGGGATCTTGGCTTTACAAGTTTACTTTCCATACATTAAAACAAGCTATATATAATTCTTCTCATGAAAAACACAAGCAAGCATTATAACATAGTCCTCTCAATATTTGTAATTACGTGTTAGCATTGTATTTGTCGCTCACACGAGCGAGACTAGCCTATGAAAAAGAGATGTCGGGACCTTCAGTTATCTAATATTCATTTCCTTCTTCAACAAGTGTGTTTAAAATTTTTTTAAATAAATATCATTCTCAAATTCTAATATACATATTTAATATTGGAAAATTCTACAATACATTTACATAATGTAAAATAAGTTTATCGAATAATTTTAATTTTTTAATCATCCGATGAAAAATAAGATGTGAGGTTTGACTTATAAAATACTTAAATATAATATATAATTTCACTCTTAATTTTGAGGAATTTTTATTTACCATTTTTGGTACAATGAATTTAGACAATCCGCTTTTGAAAGTTTTGTGATTTATAAATTGATAAATTACATTTAAGCTTTAATTCAATTTGAAATATTTACCTTAAAGTCATTTATTTATGTGCCTATGTGTAATAATTGAAAGCCCGTGACATGCAAAGTCATATTTTAAAAAAAAAATAAACATAGCTTGCTATTATGTATTCTCTCTATGTTAGAAAGATTGTCATTTTAAAGTTTTTCAAATTTATTGAAAATCAATTGAATAAGGACATGATTTTACTAAATTACCCCTTAAATTAGCCTTATATTGTATACAAGTGCATCAATTAACCTTAATATTGAATTGCTATTAATATGGGCAAAATTGAAAGAAAAAGATAAATTATTTATGAAAAAATGAGAATGACAAAGAAAAAGGAAAATGAAACATTGTCTAAAATGACAATCTTTCAACCTCTGAAAGAATAATTTATTTGAATTAAATAATTATGGATGATGATATTTTCAGCCACTTTTTTGGATTGGATAATTATAGGAAATTATATTTCATCTAAAAAAATTTTAATATATAAAATACTTTAAAAACACTAAATCGATGATGATGATTATTATTATTATTATTATTATTATAATAAGCGACAAACATATGAGTTAAAATAAAAAGATAAAATGCAAATAAATATTCCTATTTTTGGAGCTTATGTTATATTAAATGTGAAATTTTTTTTATGTTTCTTCGTTTGCTTTTATCATTTATAACATTCAAATTTCATCTCTGATGGCCGCCACCTCTTGAAAAATTAAAAAAGTACGGGATTGTGGGTTCAAACTCCAGAATCAACAAAATTAAAAATAAAATACCTCATATTACTAAAAAAAATCTCATTATGAAACATTGTTGGTATAAAGGAAACTGAATAATTTGTTTATAAATTAAAATGTACAAAGTGATCCACATAATTATAACCTCCATAATTTTTACTAGATATACTAGAAGATATGATAATAAATAATAGGATGATGACATAGTATGATGAAGTATTAATTTGTAACTTATAAGTCTTCAGGACCCGGTATAATTCAGTTCAAATAATCAAATCCAATACGAGTTATATAGTTAATTGGAGAATATATAATTTCAGGGAACTAATTGGAAAAATTTATGACTTAAATGTAAATAATTTTTTTCACATGTATTAAATATTGTTTTTTTACTGTTTTTATCTATAAATACATTCATTTGGAAAATATTGATGGAAAACTTTATTTCTCCCGTATTTTTTCTTTCAGATTTCTTTCTACGACAGAGTAATATCTCATAATTTATTGTTATTGATTTTCAAAGCTACCAAAATCG
>CAOJBI011113080.1:0-11093 GCA_948277035.1 Euphorbia corollata | reverse complement strand
TTCCGGAGACTTTTACCGGAGTTGCTTTGAAAGAATCGGGTTTTACCTTGCTGTGTTTCAACTCTTCGGATTTTTGCAAAAGAGTAGAGTTTTTCGAGTTGAAACGACCCAACGGTCAACGCTAGAGGCTAAAGCATCTAGCCCCCACCCTATCGGAGCCTAATTTGGCCGTTTAGACCTTCAATTTTGCATTTTAATTATTTTAGAGACTGTTCTTGATTTCTTATCGTTTCGCTGCATCGTGTCCTTCGACCGAATTCTCGAACCGAAAAATCGAGTATTCACAGTGTTGCATTTGACAGACATTAATCTTCTCTATTATATATCGTGTTATATATAATTGTATCCTTGATTGACCGATCTTTGTTAGCCATGGTCGCTATAGCTTCTTTAGGTTCAAAATCGGAGTCGGTTTTGTCAAACAATCCTTCTATAAAGATGAAATTGTTGTTGGGTCCTGTTGAAGAATCTGTGAGACGTTGAGACTCTCTTTGTTCACGAAATTACCTAGCGAGAGCTTGGTTGGATTTCTCTATTTTTGGATCAAAGAGAAGCTCGTTGCCACCAATTGCAGCTCTAGTCATTCAGTAAGAAAAACAAATTAAAAGGAACTGTATCCCAGGCAACGATGCCAAAATTTTGATGGGTATCGAAACCACTAAATAATAATTCGCTGCAAGAAATATAAAGATAGGGTAATCAAAGGTCGAATTCTACATGGATAGGTCTAAAACTAGTATTCCTTTATTGAATGACAACAATGTAACCAAACAACAATCGTTATGAGAGTTAATTAACAAAAAATAACAAAGTAGGGGAAAAGGACAATAACTAAAGAATGACTCAATAAATTCAGGGTAAATCATGTATCATAATGATCATAGGAAAATGGATAAACTACACCGGGACATAGGTATAGTTATATTGATGTTCTACATATCATACAATACCAAAAACTCTTCCTTACTTTGTAAGGAGACTGTGCTTCACGCCTCAAACATCTTCTTATTGACAGTGACTCTCAACTTCACGCTAAAGGGCTTGCCAATAAATAGCTTTAAGAAATAGAAAAGCCCTAACCTTAACCAACAAGTAGTGACACTCCCAACATGTGTTCGATAGTCACTCTCCAGTCTCAATGAGACCCTTATTTCTTACTCCTCCTTAGGCAAAATTACAGATGCAAAAGGTAGAGATAACAATAAATCACAAAGACCTCATGGTTGGTTAGGCCACAATGAGACTAAGGATAATGTATTATGTATCGAGATTGACAAATAAACCACTTTGCGGATTTTTTTATTTAAGATATGTCCTCACACTAATCAGACATGGCCTTGACTCTTACTTGGTCAATAAAGCATGCGATCAAATTAAAGAACTGGTAAGTAAATGACAAGATTAAAGAGAATAATTGAAATTGAAAAAGTACTGGAATTTAATAAAGTATATAAGTAAAAGTATTCGGATGCTTGAAAACAAGAAATATAAACTAAATAGACTTAAACTGAAGCTAAGAAGACTAACTGTTATTGCGGTAATGAAAGTAAACAAAATAAAAGCAAGGATAAAAACTATCAAACTAATTAACAAATGCATGACTAAAGATTAAATTCATAAAGTAAATTAAAAATTGAATCCAGAAAATAATAATAACCATCTCGATAATTTTCCAGTTAAAAAGGGTGTCTGATAAAGATACTTCTTCAGATCTACTTTGGTCACAACCTGTCTCGATGAGATTGGAAATAATGTCAGAGGTTTTTTGTCAACCATACCATAGCAGCGCATGATTTTTCAACAATCGTGTAGCGAGTCTCATATTCCAGTTGCTTTTAATTAAGATAAGTAGATTACATGCTCTCTCTCTTTTCATCATGTTCTTGGACTAGCATTGCCCCCGACAAAGTTTCTTTGATTGCCAAATATGAAATTAATGGCATTCTCAAAAAAATATATAGGATGTTTCAAAACTGGAGGACTTGCTAAGTAAGCATTGATCCTTTCGAAAGCTTCCTAACATTGTTCATTCCACTAAATGGGTTGTTCTTTCTTAAGAAGTTTAAAGATGAGTTCACATATAGTATTCAATCGTACAACGAAGTTAATACCTTATTTTACTGAAAAGAGTCGCCACCTGGTTTAGCTCCACCGTGAATTGAGGTAAACTGATCCAAGATGGGATTTTTATAACAAAAAGAAAGAGATTCCGAGTTTGGATATAATAGTTTCTAATTTTGTTCGAAATTTGAGAATTATAACTTAAGAGGTAATTTTGGCATTACAACAACTTAATAAGACAACAATTCAAAATATAAAATCCGGCAAAGTAATGGCGCTACTTGCGATTTTCCATAATGCTCGCACGTACTTTCCCCTTTATTTGGGATATCCGATCTTCATCTACAAGCTCATTTCAGCATATTAATGCATTTTATTGAAAATAATGGTAAAGAAGCTCCCATTAGCTCTTTAATCCAATATGATATGCACAATGGAAAATAACAAGATTCAAAAGTGGGTTAGAAACCAATTACATTCACTTTCCTTTTTGTACGTCCAGGATGATGTGAGAGTCGATTTGGAACCGAATTTGCTTTCAAAATAGTTATGAAATTTGGAAAAAAAAGAAAGAAAGCGAGTTTATGACAATAAACTCGGGATTTGGAAAGTTTATGCTCAAATTATGACTCTAATTGTAATCATGAGATAAATGATATTTTATCGAACTTTTCTTAAGTTTGAATCAAATTTTATGGATGAAACTTGATCCAAATTGATATTCGAATGTGTTAGATCGAATTGAAATCAATTTATACTTCAAACTAGCAAAGTTTGGAAGCGTTTAAATGTGAGAACAGGCTAGTTTTGCTCTTGGAAAAGTCAAGTCAAATAGTTGTTCAATTGGGAAGCCAAACACTTCCTTTTATAGCATGGAAGTAATTAACCCACATGCTAATTACCTATATAGGGCCTAGCCCTAGCTTCCCTGATTTTCAAGGATTTTGGGCTAGGCAAGTAATTAGCTTATGGGCTGATTACTTATGTAATTAGCCTTTAATTACCTGGATTGATTAAGTTTTGACTTTTTCAGCTTTTTGTCTGAATCAAGAAATCGGGTTTTCCACTGAATATGGTTTTTCAAATTTTTAAATTTTGATTTAAAAAGACGAAAATTCGGCTTTGTTTGGATCATGTCGAATTCATATTTGAAATAGGTATAAGTCCTCATCAAGCTAAGTGAGCGATGCTAACAATTATCATCTAATTAGTCATTCTAATGAGTGACCCATGCATGTAAATATTATGTCCTAACTTTTGCTTGAATTGAAACACAACGAGATATTTATTTGGATCTCTTTTTTTTGTTTGTTTTCTATTCATGAACTATTATGAACAAAAATGCTTAGATGAATCTTTCCTATAACATTTACATGCATTCGTTAAGCGTGCACATTTAACATTTCAGCAAAATGAATTATCACACAAATAAAGAAATACTTTTAGGCACACAAGTTCGGTATTTATTTCCATGATCTTTCTCCTGTTATCAATGATCCTTTTCAAATTTTACCAATTAACTTCTCTCTTTCTTTTTGTCTCTAACTTTTTCCAAAAAGCCCTCACTGCATTTTAATAGACATATTTTTTGTATTTTCTTTGTTAATTTTTTATTATTATTTGTTATGTGGTATTGCCTGATCTTGTTTGGGTTGAGTGGTCCATGCACTTGTTTTCTTTGATAATCTGCATAACTCTTTTATTAAGAGTCAGGTTTTTCATGTAGGGTTACTCTTGATTCTGATGAAATTTTTCCCTAGCATCACTATGCAATGCTTTCCTAACTTTGACTTTGTTGATTCAACTTTTAGTTTTACATCTAAGTCATTCTTTTTGCATGCACAAATGGTTGAGATTTTCTTCTCTTGATCGGATTCAACTCTTCGTACTTGGCTATGATATACCCATCTTTTGGTAGCTTCGATTCCATTGTTATTCTTTGATGATCTAGCTTTGATCTCAATGGTAAGCCATTTTTTGTTATGTAAACCAATGAGGTGGTGTCTTTCTTGTTGGAGTTTTGATACTGACTTTATAATCTCATAAAGTATAGGGTAAATGATATGCCTCATCTCTATATGTGATAACCATCTAGGACATATCTTCTTTAACATTTCTAATGACTCTATTTAACTATGGTTTGGAAGGTAAAGAACAATGGTGCCCCTTATCATACTTTCCATTAGACCTAATGTCTCTCCTTTTGATTATATTCCATTGTAGGAGAGAATGTGATGTGATATGTTGAATCTTGCAAAAAATGGTTCTTTATGAGCTAAGACGTCTTTTTGGTTTTGATCTCGATACATGACTCATGTTTGACCTATTTGTGGAAGTATTTGATGAATCAGTGCACAATAGAAGAGGAAGGATTCATATCCTATATGGTTTCAATGCTCCTGGCTAAGAATGTCAAGGGTGATGTTTAAGTTCATGAGTAGAACAAATTTCGTCTAGATTATTTCTAAGCATGGCTTAAACGACTCTTTTCTCTATCTTTGATAACTTGTCTAATGACTAGAACAAGGATTTTGATAATATGTTCTTCATTCACCCTCGTTACGAATAGTGAGGATTTCCCAGATTGGCATGCTTTATAGGATCAGGCAATAGTGACATGATATTTAATTTTCTTCTTTTTTTTTTATCTTTTTTTCTATCTCTTGCTCAAGAGTCAATTTATTTTAAATAAATACAAATTTGGGGTATTCATTTGTGCCTAATTTTTTTTAATTGGAGTGTCATTGTTGAATATTTTAGATGTATGTTGGAATAAATGCATGGATTCATTATAAGAAGCATCACATAAATAAGCAAATTAAGTTGTTCATTTTATAGAAACTACATTGTTTATTTCAAACTTAATAGATATATAAAAAGATTGTTATTTTATCTTCCTTAGATGCAAGGTCCTCTAAATCTGATAGGTGCTTGTTCATAGATTATCCCAAAGAGATAGTGGATATACCTTTATGATCTTGAGGAACAAATGGTACTTGTTTCTACGAATTCCCAGTTCCATGAGAATGAATACCTCCTTGCAAAAGGTATTGAGAGAAACCTTGAACTTGGAGTTCAAAACGGTGATAAAGACGATCAACTAATTATTCCTACACCTGATACACAAGCATTTGTGATCAAGGAACAACCTATTATACAACATCCACTGGTAGATTTGGAAGGTTTCTCCCCGTTCTTGAGAGATATGGGTTTTTCATCACAGATGATAAAAATATCTTTCCTATGGAATATGATGAACCTAAGACCTACAAGGAGTTAATGGATAACTCAAATTCTACTAAACGGTTAAAATCCATGAAATCAGAGATGGAATTCAACATACGAAAACCAAGTTTGGGAATTGGTTGATGGGATAAGACCCGTACGATGCAAATGGATTTTCAAGAGTTAAGAAAACCGGCATGGATGGTAATGTAATTACCTATAAGGAGCGATTTGTTGCAAGGGTTATAGTCAATGAAAAGGTATTGACTATGATGAGACCTTTTCACATATAGCCATTCTTAAATCTATGAGGAGTAATCCTGGGAATCATTGCTCATTATGATTATGAGATGTGACATATGGATGTAAAGACCACTTTCCTTAATGGAAACTTAGATCGAGATGCATATATGATACAACATGAGGGTTTTACATCTTAAAATGGTTCAAAGGTTTGAATGCTACAAAGGTCTATTTATAGAATTAAATAAGAATCCAAGAGGTCGAATGTAAGGTTTGACGAGACAATCACAGAGTTGGATTTCACATCGCACCGTGTATATAATAAGGTTAGTAGGAGTGTAGTCATTTTCCTCGTATTGCATGTTGATGATATACTCTTAATTGGAAATGACATTTCTCTTCTTCAAAAAATTAAATCATGGTTCTTATGAAAGTTTTCAATGAAAGACCTTGGAGAAGCACCTTTTATACTAGGTATAAAGATCTATAGCGATAGATCAAGGAGGCTATTAGGTCTATCGCAAGATGCATATATAGAAAATGTGTTGACTAGGTATGGCCCTAAGCAATCAAGAAAGGGTTATCTTCCAATGTCTCGAGGGATTAAACCTTTCTAAATCTGAGTATCCGAGAACACAAGAGGAGAGATTACGCATGAGTTAAAATACCCTATGCACCTTCCATAGGATCTATCATGTAAGCTATGGTATGTATGTCTCACACGCGTTAAGCATCATGAGCAGATTTCAGTCTGACCCAAGTGAGAAGCACCAGACATATGTGAAGAAAATCCTTAAGTACTTAAGAAAAACTAAGGATAGACTCTTGGTATATGGAGAAGGTGAACTCACTACAAAGGGGTTCATTGATGCGAGTTTTCAATCTGATAGAGATGATTACAAATCTCAGTTGGATTTTGTACTTATGCTAAATTGAGAGGCAGTTGTTTGGAAGAGTTCCAAACAAGATGCAACACAGTTGATTCAACCACAAAATATGAGTACATTGATGCTTCTGAAGTAGCAAAGCAAGCTATCTAGATAAAGATATTTATTGGTTATTTCGACATGGTGTCTAATAGTGATGATCCAATAACTCTATTGTGAAAAAACCACGGTCTCATCATAGAAACAGACACGTATACATAATATATCATATAGTCCAACATATGATTAAGGATAAAGCACGTGGCCAATTTAATGCAAGTGATAAATTGTTAGATATGGTATGCCAATAATTAAGCTTGTTATATAAACAACAAAAACAACAATTATAATAATCATAAAAATATTATGATTAAGTATTTAATTAAGTATCCGAATCAGCAATTTGATGAAATCTGCTAGATTTTTAAATTTAAGAATAAACCTGCCTTTTTTAGACTAATAAAATCTACTTTCAAACAGACAGCATTTATGGATTTCATTGACTTGAGAATATAACTTGAGATTTTCTTTTTTTTCTTTGATGATCTTATCTAAATATTAATAAGTTAATACTTTGGCTTTATGGATTTCATTCACATGAGAATATAACTTGAGATTTTCTTTTTTCTTTTACGATCTTATCTAAATATTAATTAGTACAATACTTGGCTAATTAACAACAAATTATGCTATACAAACCTTAACACAAGTCAATTATAAGATAGTCAGTATTAAAGTCGTATGACTTGAGTTCCTATAGTTAGTGGTTCCTGAATGTGTTTTCTTTATTTATAATTGTTATGATTAATGTTGGAGGAAGCTGGAGGGCAAACTTGAGAACTTCTAAAGCTTGTCTCTCAAGCTATTAATCTTCATTGATTTCCTATAATATGGATGACGTTAAATGGTACAAAAGATTCATAAATGAAATCGATTGACCCAAAACATGAAGTTGATATATAGATTTATTTTATTTATGTTAATCTCTCACTCAAGAATGTTCCATGACTTTCGAATGAATGCAACACAAAAATGTCATGTGTAATTTGAAATTCAATCAACAAAATATATCCGACAAGACTCAGACCATCACCCTCTTTGTCTAACCAGTGTTTAAGATATTTTCTCTAAAGCTTAACCTAATAAGTAAAATCCAATGGATTATATTTAGAAATAATTTGTCAAACTAACCATAATAATGATCAATTTAGTGTACACATATCTTAAAGATAAAGTAAAGCAGTCAATTAAGAGGAAACCCTAAAAATAGAGTATATAAAGGAAGTGAAGGATAGAAATTAGTCATTTCAATTCAATTCTTCTGATCTTTATATCTGAAATAATCTGAGAATGAAAAAGTCGAAGGTGAGCTCAGATTTTTATGAAGGAAAGAGAAAAAATCGAAGTCTTGAAGAAAAGGAGATAAGCTCAAGAAATGCAAGATTGAATGCAAGAGCTCGAAAACACAACCATAGAGGTCGAATTCTCCGTTACCTGAATGCTACTAAGAAATGGATGATGAACAACTTTACTAGAACAAATCAACAGCAAAACACGTCCACTGCAATCCCTGCTCCTGAAGCTATTCATGCTCAACCAGGATATAATTATAATATGAAGGCGAATCCTGAAACTGCTGATAAGGAGGAGAAAGCCAAAGAAGAAAAAGAAAGCGGGAAGTTGGAAATGAATGTGAACATGGAGAAATGGGGAGAAGAGGGAGAGTGGTGGGAAGAATGGCCTTTGTGTTGGACATATGAAGAGAAGTTGATGTGGGTAGGGTTTGGATGTAATATACAAGATGATGATCATCAGGATTTATTTGTCGGTGATATTTGGAAGTCAAATTAATCTATATCTGTTTAATCAATAATTAAAAGTGTGTTTGGAAATGAATTCAATAAGAAACGATTCTAAACATCCCAGCAAGATGAAATTTCTTGTCTTCTTTAACTAAGAAATAAATTTAGGGTTTTGTGTAACAACTTATAATATGATATTATAAAGTTACAAACTCTTTAAATTTTCTATTTTTGAACATCATGATGATTCCATTCACATGTTCCGCGTTTAATTTTTTTTATTTCTTTAACAAAATAGGAATACATTATTTATATTAAAATTTAAAGTACATCTTAACTAATAAATAAATTAAATAAAATATTTATCAAAATTTGAAAAACATAATCCCATCAAAATGGAAGATAAGAAAAACTTGCCACCAAACCAAGAGGAATACATTAGAAAATAATTAAAAGACTAACAATTTTGCAATCTATATCTTCTTAAAGTCCACTCCACGTTATTAGAGATCAGTAACCATAAGAATTCTAGCATATAAATAGCATCAACCAGTTTCTTAGATCTGGAGTAATCTTGCATGAAAGAGATTGATTTGAGAACCTAATACGAACGATTGAAATTTGGCTTTGACTAGATTAAGATGGAGTACAACCTAGTGATAAAATTATCGAAGTTGTATTGTGTAGCAGCGGATCCACCACTAAAGAAGATGATAAAATAGGGAAAGCTCAATAAAATATCAGATGTAAATTATTCAACATGTGAAACTAAAAAATAAAATAATAAAAGATCAAACAAATAAAAATAATAGGGGGAAGAAGAAAAGCGCTCAAAGAGCCTAGAGTGTTCTTCTTCGTCCTCAATACTAAAACTAGTTTAGAGAAATTAGAGGAGAAAGAGAGCTGCTAGGTTTTTTTTCGGGGGCGTTGATTTTATTAATTTATTGGTAAAGATGGATTAACAAGTAGTATTTATTAACCAAGTGCATAATGGCTGATAGATATAATTATATTGAGGTGTAATATACTTACTATATAGGGACTCATATCATAATTGTACGATACACCCATATTATACTAAACACAGACTCTCTCATTGATTAGATCCCTATTCACTATTGTTCATGGTATCAAGAGCCCCTTGGCAGCACTATCATCCTCTCTTTTTTTTCCTTTAAGTGAGTTATCTCAAACCTTCTTCTTCTTGTTTTTGATTCTTGATTCTTGATTCTTGCCCAATCATTTGTTCTCCTTTCTCTCTGCCGAATTGCTTTATAATTTCATCATGTCTCAACAAATAGCTCCATTTCTTGACCTTGTCTTCTACTTCTAATGAAACCATTGCTAATGCTTTGATCACTCTATCTGTTGCCCATAAAACTGGATTCAATGAATTATGTTGTCTGGAAAACACTAATCACACCCATGTTGGCAGTTGTTATTTTTTTGAAGTTATTTGATGGACAATTTCAGTCAACTTCTCCTAAATTGCAAACAATTTTGTCAATCCTAAATATCTGATCTGGTTTCGGCAGAACCAGCAGGTCCTTAGTTGCATCCTTAACTCTATCTTGCTGTCAATTCTTGCACATGTAAAGCTTGGCTAAAATTGGAAAACACATATGCCTCAGGTTGTTTTGTGGTGTCCCTCAACATGGTGGGACCCAAAAATATTTTAAATGAAATAATAATATAAAAATAAAATGGAAAGTGTCGGTATGTTGCACAGTAATAGTTACTATATTTTCAGAATTAATTCAGCCATCTTTTTACTGTTTGAGTATACTATTACTATTCATATATACATATACGGTTACTATTCAAGATACTACATTATTCTATAGCATACGATTACTATTCATGTGAATAGTGAATTTATTAAATAGTAAATTTTTGTTAAATTCAAAGTTCGACATGGCTAAAGATGGTCCAATGATAAAACTGACGAATTTGGATTTTTTGATGTGGAAATCCAGAATGGAGGACTACCTCAATTGCAAAGATCTGTACGATCTAGTTGAAGGTGACAATGCAAAGCCGAATGAAATGAAAGTTGAACAATGGAAAAAACTAAAGAAGCAAACATTGGGTACAATACCCCAATGGATAGATGCTAGCTTGTACAACCATGTGAGGAATGAAACAGACCCCAAAGTTCTCTGGAAAAAGCTAGAAGATATGTACGAGGCTACAAATGCTCAAGCAAAAGTGTTCATGATTCGCAAAGTCTTGAACTTGAAATTGTCAAAGGACGATCAGTTACACAACACTACGAATTTGAAGGGCTCGAATCGAAATAAGCAGTTATTGGTATGACCATGGATAATGAGATGCAAGCATGCCTTTCGTTGGGATCTCTACTTGATAGCTAGGTGTGAACATGGTTCACCGGTTTTAGACCAAGCTAGACTTCTAATGAAGCATGAATGTTGTGGAGTCGCCACTTAATTCAATTTTTAAAGGTCAATTAAAAAAACCCAAAAATGTAACCAGAGATGGGTTCGGGGAACATGTCAAGACTTATTGTGTTGGACTAAATGTAATGCAGGTGAAAAGATAACTTTTTAATGATTTGACTTGAGATCCATAATTAATTACAGATCGGCCTACATATCCCATTTTGAATAGGGAAATCAAAGTCAATGTAGTTCGATTGAATGCTTAGTGAAAGGCAAAGGGATGCTTTATGCATGAATGTATGCTTTTTAGCCAAGTTGGGTTTATTTAACCAAATTAGTTTATAAACTTTAAGTCTAAATGCTTCTTTTGAAGGCTTAGGAATGATTTGAATGCTTCTTTGAAGGCTTATGAATGAACCTAAATCAATTTAGGATTT
>CAOJBI011109438.1:0-12927 GCA_948277035.1 Euphorbia corollata | reverse complement strand
TATATAGAGGGAGGTAATTGGCCGCGGGGCCAATTACATAGGTAATTGGCCGCGCGGCCAATTACCTAGGGGGGCAACCCTAGGGTAGCCTCCCGAAAAAAGGGGGAGGCTACCCTATAGGTAATTGGCCCCGCGGCCAATTACCTATGTGGGCCCCATTCCCCTTTTTCAAGGGATATTTAAGGGTTCAGGTGGGACCCGGTTCGGCCGGATTTGATTTTCTCGGAGTTTCCGGTCCGTTTTGTGAAATCGGACGCGATTTTTAGGGTTTTTCGGATTTTCGACCGGCGGATAAATACGACAATTCGGCTCGCGTGGCTCTTGTCATTCCCGTGATGCGTACTCGGTTAACTTCCTCATCGGGTCGAGCGGACCGTGCTAACAAATACCCTATTTTATGGAAAAAGAGTCGCCACCCTGCAGCTCCACTGGGAATTGTGGTATACTGATCCGTGATGGGATTTTGATACCAAAAAGTAGAGATTCTAAGTTTAGATATAATAGTTACTAATTTTATTCAAAAATCGAGAATCGTAACTTTAAATGATAATTTTGACATTACGATGGCTTAATAAAGCAATAAAAACTAGCCGAGATTTCGGCAGAGTAACGGTGCTACTTGTGATTTTCCCATAGTGCTCGGATGGAGTTTCCCCTAATTTGGGATATCCAATCTTTACCTGCAAGTTAGTTCACACATATCAATGCATTTTACTAGAAATAAAGTAGTAAAGCAGCTCCAGTGGCTCTTTACTCAATCATGCGATGCTAAATGAGTAAAATAACGTAAATAAGTTTAAGTCTTAGACCCAATACCCTCAGTTACCTTTTCGTTTGTCTAGGATAACGTAAGAGCCGATACGGAACCAAATTTGTCGTTGATTTGATGAAAAAAACTTTGAGAAAAGTTTAAATAAAAGTGATTGAAAACGTTTATGGTGATTTGAAAGTGTTTTGACTCGAGTTATGGCTATAATCTCGGGTGAAATGAATTTTCATCGAGTTTGAATCGAAAGTTTACGGATGAAACTTGATTCAAATCGAAGCTCGAATGGTTCGAATTGAAGAAACCACAAACGAACAGAGTTTTGACGCGTTTGGAGGCGAAAACTGATGAATTTTGCTCTGGGGAGAATCAGGATTCGTAACTTTCGAAAATGGGAAGGGGAAGCCCCCTTTTATAGCATGGAGGTAATTAGCCTGCGGGCTAATTACATAGGGAAAAATCCCCCAAATCAAGGGAGCCTATAGGTAGGTTCGGGGCTCGATTTAATTTGGTTTTGATTTTTTATGGGTTTTCGGCCCGTTTAATGAAACCAAACTTTTTGAAATGCGATTTTTCGGTCTTTTATTTTTATGAATACAACAACTCGGCTCTGTTTGGCTCAGTCAGATCCGTAATTCAAAATAGGTATATGTATCCTCATCGGGTCGAGCGGACCATGCTAATAGCTATCATTTGTGTTAGCTCGCTAGGTCATCTGGCGATAATTTCATGCCTTAACTTCTTATTCGTGCTCCTCGAATCATGACTGCTCTTTCTGTGTTACTTCTCATTTATGTTCCTTGAATCATGACTTCTTTTTTTATGTTGAAATCGAGGTCTCGTATCTCGAGAGAAGCATCATTGGATCATTAAATATACTTTCTCAATGATTCTTTTGGCTCCTGTACTACATCGTGCAACTATCTACTGAATAATCTGGTTAGGGTGGATCCCATGAAGTGCTTACAAAATTTTTGGCTAAGTTTGTCCTAGCTATCAATTGAATTGGGCGGTAACAAGCTGAACCATCTTGTCAGAAGCCCTCTTGGAGTTCCAGAAAAATATCTGGACATGTAGGGCTTTGTTTCTCCCGCCATCTCCATTATATTGACTATCATTATCAAGCAGAATAATATGCAAGAAATGTATTATCTATCGATCACTGGATTTTTCCCTAAGATGTCATCGCCTTCTCAATTTCTTCCCCATTCTTCCTCGTCTTTTTGTTCTCTCTGTGTTAAATCCTTGATTTATTCTATAACTCCTTCAATTCCACCGATCCAGAAGTTATTTTCATCAATGATATCAAAGTTGATTCCTCTTTCCTCCTTACAAACGACACCAACCATTTGCTCCTCGGTCCATACCTTTTACCCCACCCGAGTTCCGATTAAATGAACTGCTCTTTCTTCTTTCTCCATTTCTTTCACTTTCTCTGTGTTTTCAGAGTTCGCCTCTCAAGTCCTGATTTTAGCCTCTTGTTCTTTCCGAATTGGAAAAATCCCCCCTAATACTATCATTTGAATTTAGTTAGCCTATTTATTGAATGAACAAAAATGAAAAGAAAACTTTAAAAATGAACTAAAATGCAATCAATGTTAAAGATATGTAAATACTTTACAAAATCCTCCAAATTTAACCATTTCCCACATAATTGATAGATTTGGGGGAGACCAATCCTACAAAACAAAAGGAAATATACCCTCAATTATTTTACCTCCGATCTTACCCATTTCACACTTTTAAATAAATCAATTAATTAATGATTGAAAATACTAATTCACCTTTTTTTTTTTTTGAAAAATTGAAGATTCAAGAAGAAACGAGCGAGGGTGTAACTGAAATATATCCTAGTAAAATGGAATATCAAATTTTGATTAAAATGCAAAGTAAAAATTTTTCGAGAGAACTCCTAAATTATACTATACTCATGTTCAAGACACTTATACTATACTCATGTTCAAGACACTTATCTCGTGTTAATAATTAAAGCTAATAGTAACGACTTCTCCACAAGTCGCTAGTGTAAAGTGACAAGCAAACTAGATAATACATAATTTCCCATTCACATCTCCATTTATAATCACTCATTTTCCCTTTTACAAAATGTTTCTTCAACTTGTTTCAATAGTCGATATTTGCTTGATGTGTATGCACTAATTTTTTTTATAGAAGCTATCAGTACGAAAAAACTGACGTTTGAAGATAAGAGACGGGGAACAACTTGATTTTATTGTCCTTAATTGTACTTATATGATTAATATAGATGACGATTTAACTTACGGTTCCGTATTGACTTTTCATTTGTAATTGGGGACAATTTATTTTGAAATAAAATAAAATATAATTAAATAGGTATTTTATAGATAGTTGGGACAATTTTGGATGGATCCACAATATATTTGTTTTAATGGATCGGTAATGTACCCTCATCGAAAAAAAGAGAGCAGTTGTTGCTCGTGATTACTTGTTTTCTTTCATTGAACCCATCTGAAAAATTGAGAAACTAAAATAGCAAAAGAAAAACCCTAGCCATCTCCTTCTCCATCAAGAAGTTCTTGATATGTGGCTTAGAGAATTGAGAAGTCTCTATGCCATCGCCTCTCCTGAGTCTCCTCCCCTTAAATGCTCCCCTATCGTGCTATTGAATTCTAGGTTTGTTGGTTATCTTTTTTCAATTTATTTATTTGGGGTTTCTTTTTTTTTTCATTTTTTTCCACAATTGATTTATCATACTTTGAAGTTTTGATTAGAGATTTGTAAATTTTTTTTGAAAATATTATTGTTTTTAGTGGTAGTTCCTTACAAGGAAATTGATTGATGTTTGGATATCATGCCTTATTTTGAGGTGAGGGATTTTTAAGTTATTAGTAATTTTTTGTACGTTTCTTGTATGACATAAATTGCAATCATTATTTACTTTTTTAAGATTTCATATTGATTCAAACATTATATAATTTGCTTTAATTAGGTTTCTCTGGGTTTTGTTTTGTGAAATTGACTCTAGAGTTTTTCCTCTGCTATGATGTTTTTGTCCTCTAAATGTATTTGGGAATAAGGATTATTGTGTTTGAAACATTAAATTTGTGGCAGAAACATTTTCAGGGAAATAATATAAGATATTAAATTCTTTAGACTAGTTATGAATACTTTTTTATAGTCCTCTGTTAAACTATACTTGCTGAGGATACTTTTATCACTTGTCACCTTGGACATATTTGCGTGAAATGTAGAGTTGTATACTGTTGGAAAATTAAAAGAAAATAAAATTCTAGAAAACTAGATTATTCAAAGTTTTGGTGCTAGGAAATGAAATTCAAATTGAGTTGTATTAGTTTGAAAATAAGTATGCATTATTGTATAAGTTGTACAAATTGAAAAATTTGTACTTGAATTATTTAAGACACTTTGAATAATATTATGCCTATATATAGGCTTGTAAGGTGATGAATATTAAGAAGAGTTTGGTAAGAAATGTAAATGTATTGAGTTTTTTTGTGTTATTGTTATTATATAAAATATTGTTTGTAAGTTTATATTTAATCTAGATTTTTTGTCAAGATGTAGTCACTTCCGCGTTTTTCCAACAGTATCCTCCATTTAATGATTTTGTGTTTTTTGTTATTTTATTTTTGAATGAAGCTGGGACCTGTAAATCCAGCTCAATTTTATTAAATAAAAAAATAACGGAAGAAGAAAAGGAAAATAAAAACAAAAAGATCGCAAACAAGTCTTAATGAACCAAACGAACAACTAATAAACTCATGTAGGAGAATATTTGTCTGGTTTCTTATGGTCGCATTGAATTTGCTCCCTAGTTGTAACTGTTGACCCATAGCTTATACGATCCAAAGGAGACCACGGAGAGGAGCACATACGTTGACACTACCCAATCCTACATAAAAACCCTTACCCAAAATTTTATAAATGAAAAAGGAAAAATTTACAAGCAAAAAAAAGGAAGCTAGTGAAAAACAATCAAATGGACCGGTAACTTACTCGGCCCATTAAATCAAACGCAATAAACTTAAAAAAATAGGCATAGCATTTCAACTCTAAAAGGCCTGTGAAATCTTTCCATGAGTTGCAAGAGCGTTGCTCAGTCTTATTTCCTTCCCTGAAGACATGGAAAATCGTAAAATTCATGTATGAAATTATCCTCAAGTAATCTAACCAAGACTCTCGAATGCTCCATGGGACAAGCTTTGAACGAGTGCGGAAGAGATGGACAATATACATCGATTCGCATTCGAGCCAAATGTGTCTCCACCCATGTTGAGCAGTTGTTTTAATTTCATAAATGCCAGCTCTCAACTCAGCAAGATAAGCAAATGCATTTTCAATAGCAAAACAAAAACAATAAAGCACCAATCCCCTATTGTCATGAAAAATATAATACCCCTGCAACCTAACGGACCTGGAAAACCAACGTGGGAGGCATCATTGTTGACCTTCACCCAAGTAGGCGGTGGTGGGATCCAACGAACAGGAACAATCTTGGGTGCTACCACAAGTCTCGGCTACAATAAAAGACTAGAAAGAATTTTCCCTTTCCATCAATGAATTCCACCATGGTCTCAAAACCCAACCTATTCGTTCTTCTTAGAATACCCCACAACTGATGTAAGGAATGATGTATATTCGATCTTGCATTATTAAAAATACTCTTATTCCTTGCAAGCAAAATAATCCAAACAATACACTTCTTAGAATTTGGATTTGTGGGCTAAAAAAAATAGTGCTTCTCAATTCAGCCATGATATCAAAATCCTCCTGAACAATGACATTATGGTTGTCCACATTTGTTTCGGAAATGGGCAATGCATAAAAAGGTGATTTTTATCTTCACAACTAGCAAAACAAATTAAAGTGGCAAACATAGATGATATTAGTACCTTTCCATTGCAACACCTTATGTGTTGATATGTAGCCGATGAAAACCTCCCAAAAAAATTATTAAATATGAAGGAGAAATAGATTTATGCCAAATATTTTTCATAACACCAAATGACTAAACCTCTTCTTACAACCATCAGTAAAAAAAATTTAAACGAGTAAACTCCACCACTAGCATGTAGCAATTTGAATTCTCTTTCATTACATTTATTAATTGTATAAGACAAACTATTAGAGGAGTAAATGATTGCAATAGCCCCAACTAGCCATAAGGGGAGATAAAATTATGCACCCTTTGCCATAGAAAGCATTCTTTCACCTTTGCAAGGTTCAATTGATCATCTAAAGATAGAACAATCTATTCCACATTCCAAAAATTAAGATCCGATGGGGAACCAAGGAACCGTTTGATGTGCGCACGCAATGTCCCATAAGCACTCTTAATTGGATTTCATATAGAGGAATTAGTTATCCAATCTAGATGAGCCCCATTTTTAAGAAAACACAGTCTTAACAAAAGGAAATAGTCTTCATTACCACAAAACAACCTTTAAGGATATTTTGCAAGTGAAGATAAGTTGATTTCACTTAAACTCTTCATACTTAGCCCCCATGTCGCTACCGGCTTCAAGAAAACCTCCCACATAGCCATTACTAACTTACGTTTATAAATCAAGCAATACCAAATGATTCTAAAAAATCAATTAAAGAAGTAGGCCATTTGTAAACAGCAAAAGAGTGCATTGAAGAACCAATAATCATCATGTTAACTAAAACCAATCGAATATCTATCGAAACAATACTACCTATCCATCTTGAAAATTTTCTCAAGATTTTGTGAAGTAAGGGACAAAGATGGACAACTTTGGGTGTGCCACAGAAGAGCTGAGCTCCCAAATAAACAAGCGTACTTTGTTGAAATTTTCCAATCTTGAAGCTCTTTGTCGAAACAACTGAAATACCAAAATAAATTATCGACTTACTTTAATTTACCCTCTACCCAGAGTTGTAATCATAAATATCAAAGGCATATTTAATGACGGAAATATTTTCCATAGAATCCATACAAAATAGCAAAATATCATCAACATATAGCATATAAGAAGGGAAAGAAACATAGTGGGCGTAACTCATATGCTTCAATTTTCCCGAACTAACCAAATTAGTTAGTAAGGGACTCAAAAAATCTTCTGCAATTCTAAACAAATAACGGAGAGAGGATCCCCCCTGCCTTACACCTCTCAAACATTGAAACACCTCCTTATAGAGCTTCAAGAAAAATGAAAAATTTACGCATCTAATTAATAAAAACATCATAAAATCCAAAAGATATGAGCACGGTTAGTAAGAATTCCCAATCTAAAGTGTCAAACACCTTCCACGTCAATTTTCATTGTAAGATTTCCCCAAAGCCTTATATATTAAGTAAATTCATACCCTTTGAGACCAAAGCTATACTCTCATGAATATTCTTATCTTTAATAATTAGGTGAAATAATCCATTTATCTATACTCCCTAATCGGCAAGCAAGAAGCCTCGTAAAAATATTAAACACAAAAATTCTCATGGATATTGGTTGAAAATCCTCTTCCCGAATAGCTCCCTCCTTCTTTAAAATTTAAATTATAAGACTAGAATTGAGGCTGGTAAGCATAAAACCTATAGCAAAGAAATGTAGAACAACTTTACAAGCATCTCCTCCAACAAAATCATAAAAATTCTAGAAGAAAATGCTTGTAAAACCTTCCGATTTAGGTGAACTAGAGCCATCCATACTGAAAATAGTTTCCAAAATTAATTCCAAAGATGGATGAGAAACTAGATAATCATTCTCAATATCAAAACCATAGCGGGAATGACTGAAGAAATAAGCCTCTCATCTACGATCATATCTTGATCTTTCAGAAACATATTACTGTAAAAAGAAACTATATGAGTTAAAATCTCCTCCAGATCAGTGATTAAATCCTTATCTACAAGCAGAATGGATGCCACTTGTAGATTTCTAAACATTGGTAACTCCATGGAAAAGGCCAAATTCCGATCCCTCTCCATTTGCCATTTGATTCAGTTTTTGTCTCGCAAATAAATTTCTTTTTGCCTAAGATTTAAGTCCAATTATGTATGTGCGCTTTTTTCATCCCGACTCAAATCCTCAGAAATCCCATTACTGGAAATTAAATTTTGAATCTGCAACAAAACTTTCTCACTTTTACGAATATTCTCATCAAAATTCTCGAATACATTTTTATTCCACAGCCTTAAGACAGGTTGCAAAGTCTTCGATTGTAGTATGAATAATTGAACCGGAGGTAGCATCGGGTAGTTAGTTTTCTAGTGATCCGTTACAAGCTGATGCAAAGTTTGATAAGTGATCCATATTGTTTGAAATCTCAATCTTGATACTTTTGGACACAAAAAGAGACCTCAAACAGAATAGGATAATGAGTGGAATGGTGTCTAGCTAAAACTGTGTAGTGGTAAGAGCTGTAGGCATACAAAATATGTGAAGACATAAGGGCTTTGTTAACTCGTGAATCTACTATATCCGAGCCAGCCCTGTAACTAAACTATGTATAAAAAGGATCTGTGGCAACCATATCAACAAGCACTAAATCATCAATACATTTCCTAAACTACCTATCAGATTGATTGTTCAGTGGATTCCCACTCTATTCATAGCACCCAACACAGCACTAAAATTGCCCTTCCATACCCATGGGTCTTCTGATCTATTCATAGCTGTCCTGATATCACCATACAGAAACAATCTCTAATTAACATTAATACTACCATAGATAAATTCAAAATTGCAATTTCTATTCAAAACCCAAATCCCAACCAGTTGATCAGTACGCACTATAACCGAAACAACATTATTAAAAGAAATAAATTTTATAACCCAAAGCATCAAAAGAGGCTTGTCATTCATTGACATAAAATTGTACCTAATTTTCCTCCAGTAGGAAGATTCAATGTTAGAAAATTCCACCATTGGTTCAACAAGGCAAATAGGCTTATACTCAGATATTAAAGTACTCACATCACAGTTAGGTTTCATCATTTTGAACCCTATACAATTAAAAAAAAGAATGTTCATCAAGAACATCTCTGAAGGCTCTTTCACGTTAACCGCGAAGCCATTACCATGCTTTCTATTTCTTCCTGTGACTGTCTGTCACTGGTTTTCTTAATCCTGCTTAGACATGTCTGCCCATGATTCATCATTAGACTTTATGGAAAGATATTTATTGTGAGAATTTCCACTTTTATCCACTATAATTGGAGTTCTAGCTTTTCCCTTAATCAAATTTACCTCAAGGTTAATCTGCTCATAAATAATATGGTGATCCCCCTTGTCATACTTACTTTTCTCAAAAGACTGACTCAATGAATCAAGGGAAGGCATTGTTTCTGGGGTTTTCTTCATAAAAAAATCCTCAATATTACGAAAGATAGTCTTCGCAGGGATTTCACTGTCGATTTCAATCTTTTCTCTAAATTGCGTTGTCTCGGCTTACTTCCAGTTAAAAGATCTAAGTTAGGATGTTTCTTAGTGAATCCTCCATCGGCTTTTTATTCCATCGAAAATCATAAATCTTATGACCAACAAAGTTGCACAACTTGTAGAAGATCGAAGGGTTCTCAAAACGCAAATCAATTTAGAGTTCATGTCCCAATCTTTCAACACTCATAGTGTGAGGCAATGAATTAGACAGATCGATATCAATCAAAACTCTCGCGTAATGGCCAAAATTCCCATCTAATGTTGGCTTGAAAACCTGAAGGATAACTCCAAAACAACTTGTAATTTTTGCCGATGTTTTAAGGTCCCAATATTCCCATAAGAGCGCTTGCAATTTAACCTAAACTTGAGTGATCATCGGGTTTTGCATGTACGAATCAAAATCAGGATTCCATGGTTGTAGATGAAAGATTTTAGGCTTTAGATTAAGGTTGCCCCTACTCTAAACCATCTTTTCATTTCCATCACACTTAACATAACATGATAAAACTCTCTACCAATAGAATTCAGACACCAATTTGTTTTGATGCCCTAAACCGTTATTAATTGAGTATTCAAATCATCCAGGTTCCTTGACGTTTCACCCTTGCCAAGAATTAGTTGGCCAATGAGAGAGATCTTACATTGTTTAACCTGATTGTCGTAAATATCCTGAGTAATACGAACTTTCTTAAATCCCCTTTTTCAGTGATAGGAGCTGTCGTTGTGTCTAGAATAGAGTTTGGAATATTATCAGAAATTATCTGGCAAAAATCATAATCTTGATTTCCATATCACAAGCTGCATTTGCCTTGGAGAAAGCAATCCTATCAAAAGAGTGCACTACACTGAAGTCAGCAAAGCCAGATGTATTCTTGTCGACCATAATCGGAAAAGAAACAGGGTGAAAAGGGGGTAAAAATGGTGGTATCAGATGACGGAACCTAGGGTTACAGTTTCCATCACTTGCTTCATTCAATTCACTTAAGTTCATTTTCAATCTTCAGTTTCAGTATTCTATTTCAATTCAATTTTCTCTCGTTAGCACGGTCCATCCCAGCCTGATGAAGAAAATATACCTATGTCAGTTCAAGACTGATCAAGAAGCCAAATGGAACTGAAAAATCTCTTTAGGACTCAGAATTCAGAATTTCAAAAGATCAAATTCCGCATTCTCTGTAAAAATACAAATCCTGAAAAGTCAAAACAAAAATCAAAGTGGAAATTTCATGCCTGGGGATTTACCCTCCTATGTCATGTGTCATTCCATTTTATAGGCCGCCTAGGGTAAAAACACGATCGTGTATTTACCACCTGGGGTAATTATTACAGCAATTAAAGCAAATCTTACAGCTCACTGGAAAATCTAGTAAACACACGGCCATACATTTTTTGACGTACAAAATTAATCATGAAAATACAAGAAATCAATACGAAAGAGGATGGTAAATTCATGGGTGTGGAATTCTTCGGTTATTTTTAACTGTCCACTTAACATTTTCATCAAAAATAATAATAATTTTAATATACTAATTTTCAAAGATGTCATTTAATCTAACTTTCTCTTTTCAACCAAAAGTTTACACGTTACATTAAAGGTGTAAAATAATACATATTTTGCAACTTCAATAAGTTATTTGCAACTTGTATAAATTAAGGATCACATCGGAATTTTTTTAGATAACTTTAGGAGTAAAGGATGCCTATTAAATAAGTTCATAGGTTCATGTACTAGAATTGTTCCTCAAAAAGATCCTAAACTGGGTAAAGGAAGAATACAGGAAAAGTGACAAATGGGTTTGACGTTCTTGGGCAAGACTTGGTAAGCTCTGTTGAAAGAAAGGTATCCAAAAATGGAAGCATTCTTTTATTACTATCTTAATGTCTCTGCAAATAATTACTATTTAGAGATGTACGAAAAGCACATGCTATCACTTTTTCTCATCCACTTCCAACCATTATTAACCTTAACTTTTTTAAGAACAGAACATCAAGTTGCCTGGAGGGGGCACTCACTACCTTTTTCTTTTTCTTTTTTTTTTTTTGACATTGTACATATAATCAATCCATTAACTATTTAAGGACAAATTTAATGATTTTCCCTACCGGAGAGTTCTCCAAGTTCAATGGTTCCCTGGATCTGGGAAAGCCTTTTGAGGAATGATTATTATATAAATATACATTTTCATTTTTGTTATTTTTTTTGTCATAGAAAATAGAAATAATCTAAAGAAATTAATATAATAATGATAAAATATATGATTCTAGGAGAATCTAAAACGGGAAATGAAAAATTAGGATGGGGCAAAACACTAAAGATCATCCTAAACATTTTACCAAAAGAAAAATCATGCAAAATAAAGTTTCTTTTGGTTTCATTCTCAATCTAACTTTTAGAAATTTTAATTTTTGCGTAGCATTTGTGATTTTTTCCTTCTCTTTTCCAAAAAAATATATGTTATCCATATTTGTGTGTACTCTTCTATATTATCTCATAACTCATTCAGATTTTGATACATGGTAAGTATGAGATAGAAATAGAAAAGTGGTATAAATGAACTAAATGATATATAGAAAAATTTACCAATAAAATGTCACATGGATAAAAAGAAAATTTCCACAGCAAAACATTGCAATTATGTCGCCACATAATTATTGGATTCGACATTCCGATGCAAGCGTTCCGATAACAGAAGTTATTTTGATGTGAGGTTTGCACAATTAAATCTCACTTTTTTAGTGATGGCTCAGAGTGGATTAATGACATCTATGGTGGGAAATTATCGTAAATTTTAAAAAAATCATAACTTTTTGTTGTTAATGTTCTCATTGATCTCTTCAATCTTATATAGACATAGTACAAGCTCTCTTTGAGATTTTAATTTTGGGATCCCTTTATTAATGTTTGAGACGTTCAAACACTACAATGAAAGAACAAGTCAACTTTAAAATTTTAGTTAGTAATTAGGCCTAATGATCCTATTTGAAAATCTAGCTTGCGAACTTATTTTAGGTCCTCATTTCACTGTGGTACAAAGTTTGTCACTCTCCATGGGTACGTAAACTGTTAGGTGTTGGAGACGTTAGGTTATCCCACATTAGTAATAAATAAGAATAAAGAGTAATACCCTATATAAGGGTAATTAAACCATATACCCTAAAATTTTAGATTTTTTTTACTTTTACAATTAAGGGGAATTATTATTAACTTTACCATTTTATTAGATTACATTATTGATTTTACCCTTTTTTTTGTTGACTTTTCAAACCCCTTTTAACTACATTCTCTTTCCTATTTAATTTGATTTTCGTAATTTCAAACGTTCATATCTCACAAACCGTTGATTTTTTCGAATCGATGCTTTGAAATATTTTTTCGTCTTAATTTTATCTTGAAAATGACATACATTTTAATTTTTTTCGTAAAAAAATGAATCGCAATCTTATACATTGTATAATTGTTGTATAATACTGTATTTTATTATTTTTCATGAAAACGTTATATATGGTACAAGGTTGCATAATGTATTTATATGATTTTTTTCCTTTATGTTTACTAAAGTATTGAATATCCAATAAATCTCATGGCATGAAAACCATAAACCCGTCTTATACTACTATTATACACTGTATAAGACAGGTTTATGGTCTTTTATGTCATGATTTTTGTAAGAAATTCATTAGTAAACATAAAAGAGAAAAAGATTATATATATACATTATACAACTCTTATACCATGTATAACATCTTCATGAAAAA
>CAOJBI011109085.1:0-15825 GCA_948277035.1 Euphorbia corollata | reverse complement strand
CCAACTCAGGTTAGGTTGGGCTTATGTGAACATAAATGTTCGAGCTCAATTCATAAAAACAAACATGAGCAAGTTAAAAAGCAATCTCTTACTTGGAAGAAAGTGGTCCTCTCTTTAACCGAACCAGTAGCTTTTCAGCTAAATGCATACATTACAGATGGTACATGGCTTTTTTCAGTTATATACCAGTTACATACCAGTTATATACCAGTTTCTCATAGGAGCGTATTGAGAAAAATTGTAAATTTAAAAAGGTTATACAATGTAAAAATTTTATTTAGAAGGTAAATTTGTAAATAAGTTTCAAAAACAGTATATTTTTTACAATTTCCCTTAATTAAAATTAGCAAAACATGGGCATATGTTAATAAAGTATAAAATTTTATGGCATAATTTTAATATGATAAGTTGATATGGTAAGTATAAAATTTATTAAAAATAATAATATTTTCATGAATATCAACTAATATAAAATCTATATAAAATGTCACCAAAATTCAATACATTTACATAAATATTAATTTTGATTAAAAATTTAATTAGGTTATTTATTTGTTCCAAAAAGACATCGTTTTCCACTTGATGAATAATTTGTAAATAAATTCGTAATTTAAACTCGACTTTCACCATCATAATCGACTTTCGGTTTTCACTATCATCTTACGGAAAACCCGCCCGCTCACACATCTTAATGAATTGTGGATGTTTTAATTTGTTTGTTGTTGAATTATGGAACATCTTTTGTGGATATTATTAATTTATAATTGTTTAATTAATTGTAGTTTGATTTTACAAGGATTACAAATATATGATAAAAGTATTGGTATATAAACAAATATAAAATTGAAAAGTATTGTCTATTATATACAATTTGTTTTCTACATCAAATGTTAAATAAAAAAAAGTTATCTAATGTGTTAAAAAGAGTTGGTAAAAGGAAAAAAACGTAAAGTTTGAATACGTTACAGTTACACAATAAAATGTTGGAAAAAAACGTGTTAATGTAAAGAGTTATCATTTTTAACAAAAGTGTTGCCATAATACTTTGTAGTATCATTTCGAATTCATTTGACAACACCTTAAAAATGGTGATAAAGGTAGAGAAACGTTGCTTAAGGGTCCTAAGACAACATGTTTTACTTTGTTGCTATAAATGACCACAAAGTGTTTGTACATGGACCTATGTCAGTGGCACACATTACTTAAGGATCTTATGGCAACATCTGTAAAGAAAGTGTTGCCATATTACTTTTTTTGAAAAACCTTTGTAAGGACAATGTGTCCAAACAAAAGCTAAAAGGTTGAGGCCAGGGAAAATTTCAGGGCGGACTCCCTAGCAAAGGTTGTTCACCCACTTGCCTACAAAACCCCGACCCCTCTTTTATTAAAAAGAAACAAAAGTCTTACAAATGGAGAAGAAACACAAGAACAACTACATGAAACGAAAAGAGAACAACTTGAATCAATAAAGATCAAGCAACGAAAACAAAAGCAGGCTGCCCAACGAATCAGGAAAAACGATAGCTTGCTCGGCCTTGCAATTCATGAATAAAGATCCCGACAGAAATGAGGAATAGAATTCCAAGAGGAGGAAAAATGAGAGATGCGACCATGATTAGCAAGAGAGTCAGAAATCCCGTTGCCTTCCTTGAATACATGAGAAATCACAAAACTCATATCCTTGACAATATTCAAGCACCTAATCCAAGCATGGCGTGTAGACCACGGAACACCCAAACTACGAGATCGAAATAGATGAACCACATAAGATGAATCACTCTCAAGCCAAATACGATTCCATCCATTAACAGCAGCCACATTAATAGCGTAAATGGCAGTGAGAAGCTCGACTTCAAAAGAAAAAAGAGAATCTCTGAAGAAAGCAAAACAGTGGATAACTACACCAAAATTATCCCTGAAAACACCTTCACAACCTGAAGGACCCGAAGACCTGACAAAATATGCATCGGTATTCACTTTAATCCAGCCAGCCGAAGGTGGAGACCAATGGACAGGAATGATGCGAGGAGATTTTGATTTCCTTGGATGCAACGCAAGATTATTTAAAATTGATGATTCCACCCTTGAATTCCAAATTGTACCAATCACCAATTTATCCATACGTCTCAAAATTTCCCAAAGGCGATGAAGAGAATGATTAATATTTGGCCTAACATTATAAAAAATACTTGCATTCATGCTGCCCATTCTTGCTGCAAGATCTTAAGAGATGAATTTAAGTCAAAAGAACACCTAAACAGCGAAATAAAAGCAGTCCGAATAGTACGGGAAAAGGAACACTCAACAAAAAGATGCTGTTGAGATTCAAAGTGACAATAACAAAAGTGACAAATGGAAGCAAGATGAAAACCCTTCTGTTGCAACTTCTCCTGAGTTGCAACACAACCCGAATATATTTTCCAAGCAATAACTGAATGCGAAGGAGAAATAGATTGATCCCAAAGTTTCTTCGCAATGTCATTGGTAGTATGCTGCGGTTGTACCCATTGGTATAAGAGTTTGACGCTGAAAGTACCATCCGAAGATGGTTTCCATAAGCAAACATATGTTGACTCAAGAGAAATAGGAATACTCCTGACAGAATCTTTAATTGAAACCAGAATCCTTGATGGCAGCTCTGACCATTTATTGCCACTCCCAAAATCTTTAACCATGTCACCATGAGTGAAACATTCAGCAGGAGAAAAATGTAATTGTTCAGCTATCGTAGCAGAGATCCAAGAAGCATTCCAAAAATTGAGAGTTGAATTCGGACCTAAAGACCAAAATGTGTGTTTCCGAAGCACCTCATAAATCAAACGAACCGAATTCCAAACACTAGAATTATGGATCCAATCCCGAGGCACATCATTTTTAATAAATCTGCCAGCCATTAGTTGGAACCAACAAGTTTTCTTGGAAATTAAGTTCCAAGCAAATTTAGCAAGCATTACATTATTAATGTTATCAATTCGTTTAATACCAAGCCCGCCACAAGATAAAGGTTTCGTACAAATGTGCCATGGAGCAGTTACCAACTTACGGCTGTCAACTCTACCTGACCAGATGAAGTTCCGTATTGCTTGGTCCAAAGCTTTAATCAAGGATCTCAGCCAACCATAAATTGAGAATGAGTGAAGCAAAGAGCTGTTGATGATGGATTGCACCAAAGTAATTCCCCCAGCCATGGATAAAGCATTGCCAATCCATCCCCCAAATTTCCTCAGAATTTTATGAAAAATCGGCCTCAAGTGCACAGCCCTAGGAGAACCCCGAAACAGCGGCACACCAAGATAGATGAAAGGAAAATGACCGAAGCTTATCCTAGTTATTCCAGCTAGGGTGGATGCTCTAGCTGAGGTGACTAAGTCACCAAAATAAATGCACGATTTATCCTAATTAACTTTTTGCCCCGAGTTGACAGCATAGAGATAAAAAAAATATCCTTGATCAAGCGCATATTCGAAGTGGAAATGGTGAAAAATAACAAAGTATCGTTAGCATAAAGCATGTGAGAGGGAAAAAAGGAATTAGTGGTGTACCTCATAGGCTTTAAATTGCCCCAATGAACAAGAGAGCTAAGCAATCTACTTAAAAGATCTTCAGCCAAGCCGAATAAAAGAGGGGAGAGCAGATCACCTTGACGGACTCCTCTACTACAACCGAAATAGCCTCGTTGACCCGATGGAGTTAGTATTGAAATCTGAGCTGAATTCAAAATATTATGGATCCAAGAAACAAAAGAGCTAGAGAAACCAAAAGCCGAGAGAACAACTTTGAGGAAGCCCCAATCAAGAGTATCGAAAGCTTTCTTGATATCGATTTTCATCGCAAGGTTGCAACCAAAGGTATTTTGATTGAGAAGATTTACTCATTCAGAAGCCAAAGCGATACATTCATGAATGTTTCGCCCTTTAAGAAAGCCGAATTGATTATCAGAGATGATTCTCGTTGGAATAACTCCAAGCCGATTAGCCAAATTTTTTGTAATAATTTTGAAAATAAAATTGATCATCACAATAGGGAAGAACTCGTCAACCCGGATTGCACATTCTTTCATCGGAATCAATGTCATGAGGTTAGAGTTCATTCCAGGAAGCATGTGCCCTGAACAGAAAAAATCACTAACAGCTTTGCACATATCAAGACCAATAATGTCCCAAAAACTATGGAAGAAAAGACCCGTTAACCCGTCTAGACCAGGGGCACTACTAGCATCAAGACTGAAAACCGAGTCACGGATAACATCTCTATCAGGGCAGCAAAGTAAAGACGAGTTCTCCTCATCCGTAACTAAGTGAGGGACAACAGAATCAATGAGGCGGTAATCCACCGAAACACCCTCATCCTTCTTAAAAAGATGGTTGTAGTAATGAATCATAAAATTAGCAATTTGATCATTAGCACTAGTCAAAACGTCATTTATCATCAACGTTTTTATTCCAACAGTCGATCTTCTCACATTCGCCAAATGATGAAAAAAAATTCATATTTCTATCCCCATCCTTTAACCAACGAGCTCCACTACATTCCTTCATATAAATTTCCTTTTGCCTAAGGTGAAGTTCTAATTGAGAATGCACATCCAACTCTTGTTGAACTAGATCATTAGTGTTACCAATATTTGCAATTAGCTCCTTAATATGAAGAAGAGATGATTGATATTTTTGAATGTTAGAATCTAGATTACCGAAGACATCTTTATTCCAAGCGCGGAGAACCGGTCTTAGTGTCTTAAACTTAAGCATCAAAAGCTGCATAGGAGGCAACGAAGGAAAAGATTTATTCCAATGCATCTCAATCAATTGCCGAAGTGAATGATGAGTGATCCACATAGCTTGAAATCTGAATCTAGAAATCCTTTGTGAATTGAACGATTCAACAAAAACAATTGGATGATGATTAGAGTGGTGACGAGAAAGCACGAAACAATGATAAGAAGCACATGCAACTGCAAAATCCGCACTGACTAAAGCCATATCCAGTCTCGAGTCCACTCTATTTAAACCCGCTCAGCCGTTAAACCATGTATATAAAGGACCGAAAGCAACAACATCGATAAGATTGGTTGTGTCAATACATTCACGGAAATCAACACACGATCTTTGAATAGGAGGGTTGCCCCTTTTTTCATGTGAACCCAAAACTGCATTAAAATCTCCCAACCAAATCCAATGAGAATCAGTCTCGATTTCCTCTTTAATCAAACTGAAAGGTCCTGAGCGAAGATTTATTGAAGTACTAGCATAAACCAATCCAACATATAGAACCAGATTATTATCCACTATACGTAATGCAACATGCTGATCCGAAGACGTGGAAATGGAGACATCCCATTTACAATGAATAGCTTTGAAAACCCACAATATAGGAAGAGATTTATTATTCATAGCGAATAAAGTAAAGCTAATTTTATTCCAAAAAGAAGAATGAATTTTTTGAAAATCCACCATAGGCTCCGCAAGATAAAGGAACTCTGGTTTGTTATCAGAAATTAATTTGCATAAATACTACTGGGTATCCGAGTTATGAATACCCCTACAATTCCAGAATAGAATTATCATTTAGCGTTTATACTCGAAATCTGTCGCGAGGTACGCGATGTATTCCCCCTACCCATATTAGACTGTTTTCGAGTACTAACCTTTTGCCACTTTGTTGCATCATCTGCTTCTGCCATGTCTGCCCAGGACTCCTCGCTAGCTTTGAGAGCTTTAACAGGATGAGAGATCCTTGTTGATACAGATTTAGGAGAAACGCAGTTACCCTCAAATAAATGAACCTCCAAATTAATGCCTTCGTAATTTTCCACGTTTTCCAGAACGGATAAAGGACGTTCATCCCCGATCAACTCCTCTTCTATTTCCTCCGAAGTACTATCATCCGAGGAATTATCCATCAAGTTATTAATCATATGGTCTTTAGTAGGTCGAATTTGATCCTGCTCCTTAGTTAATCCATTAGAGCCAATCCGATTATCAACAATAGGTGGAGAATAATCCACCAAGGTATTAACTTGAAGAGCATTATGAGGCACGCAATTTTCCTGCTCCTTAGTCATGCTATCCGAAATATTTTGATTAGAGGCAATCCGATTACCAACAGTAGGTGGAGAATAACCCACCGAAGTATTAACTTGAAGAGCATTATGAGGTGTGCAATGTTCTTGTTCCTTAGCCAAGCTATCCGAAATATTTTGAAAGATTCTCGAAGAGGGGATGACATTACGAGTAATCAAATCTTTCTGACGTTGTTTGCTTATTGTAAAAAGCTCAAGACGAGGTTCGGTTTCAAAATTAGATTCTTTATTCTGATGAGCCTGAGATCTAGCCATCTCTTTCTGTCTACGAGAAGGTTCTTCAACAGGCTTTTTGTGATAGGAAAATTCGGTTCTTTATTCCCTAGGCCGTTTGCGAGACTTCTCGCACACACGCTGCGAGCCCTTTCGCAACCCTTCTACGATTTTTCACAGCTGACTTTCGCGATTTTTCTCAGTTCCCCTTTCGGACAATTTTACCAACCCCGGGTCCAACCCGTGCATAAAATTTCCTTTTCAGTCCTTTAATTATTTTGGCCCATATTCAGTATAGAATTTTACTTTACATTGTACGAGATTTCTCAAAGTGTGTGACCTGTAGGACCCCGGACACCGAGCCGCTAAAGATTTTACCTAATCAATTTTCCCACTATTGAAACATTAATTGGTACGGACTTTATTTATTCAATAAATAACAGTCCTTATCTATAGACAATCATTGGAGGCCTCTAGCAAGGATTCATGATCCCTCAATGTCTGTGATGTTGTATCCTTCTACAAACATGTCCAGATGCTACAGTAGACTACTGTGTGATACACTCCTTCCATCAAGCAATACCAACTGGTTTTAGGGCATGGATAAGTGTCAACCCTTTGGACCAGTCATACTGAATCCAATCAGTACATTTTCTTGTTCCCAAAGTACAATTGCTCAATTGTGAAGTATTAACTAGAATCCCATTCTATTAATACTCACTCTGATCAAAGATTTACGAGCAACTGTCACTTCTACAAGTGGCCAAGTGTTTCTCCCCATTTTATCCGGGAGCGATGGATCCTATCTTGACAACTCACCCCACCAACGAATAGGTGCTACCATACCCGTAATTACTCTTTTAACATCCACTAGAGTGAACTACTTAAAAGCAACCCAAAGTATGATTATGACTACATAAGATGTCTAACCTCTCAAGTCAAAGGATATTCACACAACTACTGTAATGAGATTTATCATTGACACAGGATATTATTGCATATGATATCTCATAGTGGGTCTTCAATATACTACCATAGTATATCCATGTGTTCACTTTAAGATCCCATCTTTAGCCTGTTGAGAACAGCTACTAAGAAGTGCACCCACATGCTGATCTATCAATTTCATCAATGTCCATTCTTGATGAAGCTTTGATCAAGGATATTTAGACATAATTATAATTACACATAGTGATAATTTCAACAATCATAGTCCCACTATGTTTTATCACATATGCTATAATATATGTCATGGACCTTTGTTATACATTAAATAAAATTGTCACACATTCGAATAACAAAGTAAAATGCCTTTTATTAATTGAAACGGAGTTTACATAGTACTACATGATACATAATGAACTACCCTAATTGCTCTCAGGGCATACATTATTACTAACACATGCAGATACCCCTAATCTGTGGAACAGTCAGCAACTGGGACCTGAGATCAAACCCAAAGTCAATAGCTAGACTTGTAAAGAATAAGGAATCATATAAAGAAGTCAAAACACTTACAAGAGTGGCATCGACCGATGTATAGGTCACTGACCTCACAGGATTGAAATATGGCTCAATCATTAGTGTGTATGGGCTTCTATTAGGTCTAAACACAATAAATCCCTGTTGACTAGGCTGGAAGTCCCTATGATAAGAAATCATCATCGAATCGGCGGCAACAGCAGCAGAAGATACGGAGGAGCTCGCATGGTGACTCCTAACTCTCTTCCGGTCCTAATGATCCTACAAAATAATGGAAGTCAGAAGACGGATATAATAATCCTGTCAGAACGATCATCCTCAGCGTTGGCCGGAACTGGCTCAGGATCTACATCAGGCCACCCCAAAACTCGAGTCTGACAAAACTCCTCATAAGCACCTGGTAAGCTCGTGAAGATATAATCCTCTCCATCACGGCACAGCGCTCCTATGTTGATGGCGTTCTGAGGACAGAACAACCAACTAGGAAGAGGAGGAGGAGTTAGCCTAAGTTTGGGAGGAAGATGGCATCTATTGATCCTGCTCCCCAAATACCACTTCATGGACTGAGGGCCAGACATAATCAGATGTTTGCCTACAAAGGCCCTAATCTGAGAATTCATACAAAAGCATTTCAATAAATGATGCTCAAAGCAATCAAAAAGGAAAATACAAATTCGAGTATAGAGAGCCAAAACATGTACTTGTGCAGTGGTGAGACCCCGAAGTCGTGCTAGGAGTTGGAGCCGAGTAATCTGCATATCCCATCCTTGGAAATAATGGGGAAGCCTGGGGAATTTCGAATAGTTATTACCCGGAACCAATAAGGGCCTATCTAAAATCCTGATCTCGAAAAACCAAATATGCAAAAAGGAAGCACAAGTCAGAATGGGCAAACACTCGTAAAAACTTAAAGCAAAAATCAAATTAAGGATCTTACCATGAGAATCTGAAGAGAAGACTTGAACTTTTCTATATTGTTCCTGGCACACTGATCGAATGCCAGATACATGTAAGCCAAGGTGGCCCGACCCTAGGCTAGGCTATTAAAGCCAAGAAGATCGACTAGGCTCGGCAAGATGTTAAGATTAATATGAGACCGACCAGTCAAGAAACAAAACCAGGACAAAATGGTGGCTACAAAAGCCCGAGCCTCGCAAGCGGTAGTGCGACCAGCTCCCTGCCCGCTAATCCAGAAGTCCATTAGCTGCTTGCAAAAGATGGATCCTCGAGCAGAGCTTGAGAAACCGATCAATGCCTTGATCGCCTCTTCGTCAAAGTGATAGTACAAAAAGGTGGCATTAAACTCGATCACGTCACCAGCGAATGGCAATCCGGTGATAGCACAGTAGTCAACAAGGGTGATGGTGAACTCCCCACAAGAATAGTGGAATGTATGGGTAGTGTCCGACCAACGACTCAGTAAGGCAGAAATGAGTTCCTTCTAGAAATAAGGATACCCGCGGGACTTCTTATACACAAGGTTCCGGACCATGGCTCCAACATAGGTGCTATCAATAATAAGTCTAGCACCCGGAGACAGGACCTTATACAACTTGTGCACATGCTGCACACTAGCCTTGTTATGCTCAATCACCTGCATTTAGAAATTCACAATTCATGCATAAATATATCTGATAACTCCAGTGGTTATCAGACCGAATAAGCATAAAAATCATAAACATATACATCCCCAATGGATCATTCATTTTTTCCCTAGCAAGAGTGTTCATAAAATAAAGCATGCATTTAGAAAATAATTTTCTAAAAAATCCCCAGCAGAAAATAAATAAATCAGACAGTTAGAAAAATAATTCTATCCTCTAAAAAACCAAACAAAGCATAGAATAATTTTCTAAGTTAATTCTGTGACATGGAATAATTTTGTAAATTAATTCTGCGACATGGAATAATTTTCTAAGTTAATTCCGTGACATGGGATAATTTTCTAAATTAATTCTGTGACATGCATAAGTTTAAATAGGCCTAAAACATGCATTTTAGGTAAAATAATATATTGAAAAGAAAAAGGAAAAAGACTGACCAGGTTGCGAGACAAATGTCCCGCTGGATCAAGCGCCTCAAGGATAGGAGACAACTGACCGATCGAGTGGCACTCCCAGTTGGGAGGCATACCGTAGAGAGCCTCAGCAGGAACGACTGGGATGGAAACCTCAACCCTATCGATAAAAACCATCTGACGAGTGACGGTAACAGCAGGAAGCCCTACACGAGCATTGTAGAGCTTATACCACATCGTGACTCCAAAAAACCGGAGTAGAAGCGGCATAACTGGAAGATATCGAAAACATCGTCGGAAAGCAAGAGGGTATGAAAATCTAGAGAGATAAAGTAGAGAGAAGAGGAGAAGTATGAAAAAAATGATGGGATGGAGGCCTTTATATACACGCATGGTAATTAGCCCCGCAACTAATTACCGGCCTACGTGGCTCGCTCCGCGTGCACCACGTGGCAGCGCATAACGGTTAGAAATCTGACCGTTACGCGCAGGGAATTGGCCCCGCGACCAATTCCCGGCGTAAAATGGTAATACTTTTTGATAATTTCATCATTTTAATGCATTTTCAGTTCCGATTTCAACCGAGCGAACTAAAAAATATTCTGAAACACGCACTAGCATGCTTTTCACTCTTCAAAATATTTTCAAAATTTTTTAAATTTAATTATCGGCCCCGCGCCAATTCCAAAATGGTTTTTTAATTTTTACCCTCATTAATATTTTAATTGAAGGGGAAAAATATTTTGTTTCAAAATCTTATCAATTAAAATATTAATTCATGCATCCATACTAATTTTTTTAACCTATTTCGCATACAAATGAATTTCTCTATGGATCAAAATTCTTGTATGCGAGGGGCGAACTGTTAGCACGGTCCGCTCAGACCCGATGAGGAAATTCACCTATTTCAAAATCCGTATTTGACGCGAGCCAAACGGAGCCGAATTGTCGTATTTTCAACTCAAAAATCAAAATCTCGAAAATCCAAATTCCAGGGAAAGTCCGGTTTACCGATTCGGACGAAAACCGGAAAAAGTCAAACTTTTGCTCAACATAGGTAAATAGCCACACGGCTAATTACCTAGGTAATTATCCTCACGACTATTTACCTATCTAGGGCCTATGCCCTAGCTTCCAGGATTTTCCGAGGATTTTGTCTTGTAAGCAAATAGCCCCGCGGCTATTTACCTAAGCAAATAGCCCCGCGGCTATGTACCTAGGTAAATAGCCCCGCGGCTATTTTCCTACCTACTATAAATAGAAATTCAGCCCCCCCTCATTCAACAAGTTCGGATTTCTGGTTTTCCTAGAGCAAAACTAGTCTGTTCTCGCCTTTAAACACGTCGAAACTCTGCAAAATTCAAAACTCTCCATTAAAATATCTCGAGCTTCGATTTAAGTCAAATTTCCCATTGAAATTCTCGACTTAAACTCGATAAAACTCATCTCAAATCAGGTTTACTCGTGATTATAGCCATAACTTGAGTCGAAACGCCGCCAAATCAATTCTATCATTTTATTTTCCACTTTTGTCAAAGTTTTCAATCAAAACAATGACAAATTCGGTCCCGCACCGGCTCTTACATCATCCTAGAACAGCAAAAAGGTAACTGAGGGTATTGGCTCTAAGCCTTAAATCTTTTATTTTCATTTTCATTATAATTATCGTTGCATGTTGGAGTAAAGAGCCATTAGAGCTACTTTACTGATTTATTTTCCAATAAAATGCATTAATAAGTGAAAAATGAGCTTGCAGGTAAAGACTGAATTTTCCATATTAGGGGAAACTCTGCCTGAATGACATCGAAAAATCCCAAATAACGCCGTTACTCTACCGAAATTCCTGCTCAATTTTATTATTTTATTAAGCCGTCGTAATGCTGAAATTATCATAAAAATCATAATTCTTGATTTTTTGAATAAATTAGTAACTATTATATCCGAACTCAAAATCTCATCTTTTCAGGTATAAAAATCCTATTACGGATCAGTATACCACAATTCGAGGTGGAGCTGAACCGGGTGGCGACTCTTTTTCCGTAAAATAGGGTTTTAACCTTATTTTACTATTATTATTATTATTTTAAGAAAATCAAATTGAAAATGATTTTTCTTAAATAAATTTATCCCTAGATAACGTAAACCTCTTCTTTACTTTCAAAACCAAATCCGGGCGAATTCGCGCCTAGCGCGGTTCGACCTATTTTCTTAATTATAAAAATCCAAATCCTTTCATGATACGAAAAGGACTGCCCGCTAACAAGTAGATTGTTAAGATCGATCATATTTATAAGGAAGGAAATAGATGTGTCGATAGATGGGCTGCTCATGGTGCCTCTTTGTAGCTTGGTGGTTACTGGCTTACTGCGCCCATCTTGGATGTTTTACAAATTATGCTTGAGGATCTTTCCAGGGTCCCATTTCCTATGCTAGCTACGAGCGGACAATGTTTCTTACCCGCGCAGTCCCTGCGAGGCGCTAGCCCTTTGACATGGGGCATGGGGTTTTCTAAAACTCTTTGAAATGATGTAAAACGGGTCCTATTCGGAACGAGTTCTAAAAAACTTCAAGACCTGGATATTTAGTCTTAAGATATGGAGTTGCCACTCACATCAGCTCATCCGGGAAATTTTTGGTACAACCTAGACGACGGGGTGTTCGAGACAATACCTTAGTACAAAGATTCGGGTTTGGGATGAGTTATCTATTTTGCTGTTAAAATGAGTTATATAACATCAGTTTGAACATCACCTTTATAATATATGTGTTTTTTATTTATATTTTATTTAAACATGCATGCGGAAAGCGAATAGTAAAGTGCGGAAAAGTAAACAAATAGGAAAAGTAAATATGCCTAGTCTACGAATGATTAATTACATCACGTGATTAGGGGATACAAATATCCTAAATACATTGAGATCTAACAAATGTTACATTTGATGTGGATTGAATGGAATACCCTGAAGGAAAAAAAATCCTAACATACATCTAACCTAAACTACCTGCATCCACAAAGATTATCATAGTTGATATTTCACATCACGAGCATATATGGTAATATGGTGATATTTGACTGACCTGTGTGGTTTAGTTAAAATGATGAAAATATCATTGCACTTTTCTTATAGAAACGGTTCATTTTATATTCACGTATGTTTATCATTTTTATTAGTGAAAATGACGCATGTGATTTTCGTTGGGTCGGATATCCAAGAAATGTATTCTTTTTGTGTGGGTTCTTAACAATATTAGAAATATAAGTCTAGGCCAAACATGCATAATATAGCTATTTTCTGGGTTAACAATGATGAGAATGTCATCCATATCGATATCGACTTCCCTATGAAGAGCGATGGCGATATGGATGGTACGAAGTGCTTTCATTGTCACTCTGAACCTTAATCCATGTATTAACACTTAAAAATCACATTTATAACTTTTAAATAATATGTATATATGAGTGGATTACCACAAATGGACAATTTCCAAGTCCATAGAGTTCTCGGCAAGTTGTTTCGTGTTTAAAAATGGAGCGAAACGAAACAAATTTATGAATCTGACAAGTCAATATCGTTAACGACATTGATGATGTCGTTAATGATATTAATAATGTTGTTAAATATGTTTTTTTATGTCGTTAATGACCTTTCAATGTCGTTAACAACATTGATGATCAAGATCTACAGAAATGGAACAGCAGCAGCAGAACAACGACATAGCAAATGCCTAAAATTCCAAATATCATAACTTTTTCTACAGTTATTGGATTCAAGTGATTCTTGTCATGTTGGAAATATTATTCAATTAATAAAAATTTGAAAACAATTAGATTGTAGAATGAAAATTTTTCAAACTGGAAAACCACAAACAGTTCGGGTTATCCAAAATCGAGAACAAAAACTTCAAAAATCCTAACTTTAGTTATCTTTATCATTCTAGAAAGCTCAATAATTGAGTGATCTTTATCATTCCAGAAAGCTCAATATGTGAAGAATCTTTTTATTATAAACAAGATACTAAAATATTTTTAAAACATATTACTTCTTCACAAAACATTTCAGTGTATAAAAATGGAAACATCCGTGAAAACGAAACTAATAAAAAACAAGCATATAAATGTAAATATAAACTCTAGGAACTTAAAGGCTTACCTCCTAGTTGTGAATCCACTTCTTCAAGATCCACAAAGTCGTCCAGGAAGCTCTCTTCATTTCTTTTTATCATTGATATTGGTGTGTGTCAATCTTTGTCTAAGGGTGAATGTATGACTCCCAAAAAAAAAGAATTGAGTATCAAAAGGTTTAGTAACCTCCCAAGTGTGAGAAAGTGGTCTAGTAACACCATCCTAATTTGATTTTGATTTTAAATCACAAGATTGCTTAAGTGGTATTCTAAACCTCAAGAGTGCTTAGATGGTGATTAAATCTCTTTAAATGGCTCAAGTTCATACCCTTTTCATGGACTTAAGGTATTCAGGACAAAATCCTTAAGATTTAATGCTTTAAGTATGTTCTTTGTGGTTGTGGAAATTATGAACTTAAAGAACTCATAAGCTTTCTTCCTACTTGCTAGCTCTCCTTCTCTCCATTACTCCCCGCTCTATTTTCCTCCCCCTCCTTTCATAATGGTTGCACCCCTATTTTTATGGATCTCTCTTCAATCCAAAAGTCAAGATCCAATCTCCAACCACTTTCCACCCATACCTCCATTATCTCCACCAATTGAGGCTCCCACATGGCCTTGTTTCCTGGAAAATTCAGTGGAATAAGGGCTCTAGACAAGGCATGTTCGGGTTTTTGGATTTTTTTCCATAAAATAATGCAAGTTGTCAACTTGTGTAGTCTGCAGAAGCCAATGTCGTTAACGACATCAGCTCTTGGGCTGTGCCTGGGCTGGATTTTTTAGTTTCTACACCGGGCTTTTAGGTTTCAATTTGATAATTTGGGTCTCCAAAGCTCCAAATCAACATAGAGAGCTTCTTTCAGGAGAATCTAAGGTCCTATCAAAATAAAAGACTAACGAGGAAAGTAAATTACAGCCTCATCATCGTTCTTGTGATGGAAGCGAGAATCTCATGCTCACACTAGCTCTAGTCTAATGTTTGTGTTTTTCTCTTTCTTACCAAAAAAAAAAAGATAAAATAAACCATATTAAAGTTGGTTAAGATACATAGTTTTACAGATTCTGGAGCTTTGTGGATAGTGTAGACCAAAGTGGAAGTGTTCAATCGTGGAGTGCTATAAGAATAAAGACTTAAAAGTGGATTTGTATTTTTATGTAATATTTGTGGTTTTGAAATAAAGTGGCATGGACTAGATAGTGTATGGGATATGTGATTTTTAATTTGATGATATTTGAAGTATATTGTGAGCTTATATGTATCAAAATATATTTATGAGTATTAAAGTTTGATTGGATTTTTAGGTAATGAAATCAAGTGAGATTAAGTGTAAGGTTTATATCACAATAAATAAGCAAATTACTGAAGGTTACCATTATTGTGGTAAGGGTGTATTACATCTGATGTTATCAGAGCAAGTTTAGGCTGTACTTCTATGACTATATGTAAATACCATTTAGGAAATGATTTTGAGGTGTTAATTATTGGTGCTCTGGTGGAATTTTTAGGAATTAAATATAGGGCATATTGTGGTGGTAAACAAAGTTTATATGAAATGTCTTATTATGATTCAACATCAAACCTTCCTAGCAAACTTAATCAAATTTCCTTTTCAAGATTATGATATAATCTTGGGAATGGATTGGTTTTCAAAGCATCAAGCAATGGTGGATTACAAAAATAAGGGGATGTCTCCTCAAGTTTCTGATGCAGAAGAGATTGTCATTGTTGGAGAGAGATCAAATTATCTCTCTAGCATAATTTCTTCTATGATGTCAAAAAGAATAATTAGGGAGGGGTGTCAAGCATTCACAAATTTGAATCTTGAATCTAAAAAGAATGAGTTAAGACTATGTGATATTCCCACCGTTTGTAAAAGTTTCCTGATGTGTTCCTGTAAGAGTTACGAGGTTT
>CAOJBI011107301.1:0-11486 GCA_948277035.1 Euphorbia corollata | reverse complement strand
GAATAGTATAACTATTATTTTAAATTAAATTATGGTAACAAACTTTAAAAATTCATAAAAAATAGTTACACTATTCAAAAAATTACAAAATTTATCACTGACGTGTATTGTATTTTTATTAGTCATCCCGCAAAAATTCAGATAAAACGAATACAAATACCCATTTTTATGACATGATTTAATATTGAAAATCTTTTTTTTTTTACAAATTTTTTGAAACCACAAACCTTTTTTGTAAAAAAAATTTCTCAGACCCCATTTTAAAAATGAGTGAAACCACCCAAAAAAATAATTTAGAAAAGAATCCAAATTGATGCTTTTATCGGACGCCACTTCTTCTTCCTCTTTGCTATAAACCCTCAAAATTTTTGTAACACAAAACACGACATAGAAGATGGAATCATCAGAGATCAATTCCAACTTCGATTCATGGAGTACGGTGACCAATTGGATAGTCGCCGGAGGATCCATCAGAGATTCCATCACCTTCGAGTCTTCTCTTTCTTTGATCAACGACGACCAAAGTGATAATCATGAGTTCTCCTCCACCGCAACTCCCTCAACCAAAACCCCTCTCATCCTCTACTCTCCATATCCTAATTCCACTCCCTGCGAGATTACAAGTAAATTTTCATTTTCTTTTTCCTTTAATTTATTGTTTTGTGTTGCCATTGTTTCGTAGTAGGTCAGCGCATAACGGATTTTTGGTTGATGTTTTGTCAATTCGCGCTGTTTACTGAATTACTAAAGTGAAACAATATTGTTTAAGTTCCACGCTTCAACAATTCGATCGAGATGAGTGAGATTTTCTAAAAGAACATTAGTTTATGAGTCGAGATTTGCATATAGTTTTGGTTTGATTACTTGTTACTAGTAAACTTTGATTTATTGATTAAATCCTATGCATAATTGAGATGAATTCGATTGTGCATAAGGGGCGGTGATATATTCGTAAGCAACATTCAATATTGTGTATTGATTATTGATATGTTTGGGATTAATAACTATGATATGGTCTTAATTGTCAGCTACTTTGGTTTAATTACTAAGAAATTTTATTCTTATTCAAGCCAAATGGAAGAAAGTTGTGTTATTTACATTTGTATTTGCTTTAACTAACCTATAATTTAATGTTATTTCAGTTACTTTTCCTCAAAAGCATGAAGTTCAACAGATTTACGTTCGAAGCACTGCTAGAATTTATGAAATATATTGTGTCTCTGAATTGGGGAGTAGCAGTGAGTATCTATGCACTGTTCGATGTGGCATTGCTACTAGAGATGAACAAGTACTGCATGCTAATGATATTGAAAAAGTTGTTTGTGCACACCAGAAAGGTTTTTCCAAGGAACTGACTGAAGAAAGTGAGAGAAATGGTAGTAACCTGAATGCAAATGAAGATGACTGGGTTGAAGTGAAAATGCTTGGTACTTCTCTGGTTGTTAATGGAAACAGTTCTCTGTCATCAAATACCAAAACAAATGAAGCAAGAATGCTGCAGAAACAGGTTTGAATTTGCATTTTATATAGATTTTTTGAAGGAAATCACTTATATATTGTAGATAACTCAATTTGCTGTGTATTATGAAATATGAGTTCTTTTTTCTTTGTATTTACTGGAATTGTTATACTTGATTTCTTCCTCAAATTGTTGCGATTTGATTACCCTAGTGCCTTGTAGAACCTCGTGGTACTGTATATTTTTTCAGGATGGTGGAAGATTCATAATGGTTAGCTATCATGAATATAGTGTAGCATAATAACCAAGGATGTAACTTGCTATAATATTTGCACGGTCTCTTTGGGTTTATGATGTTGTTCGTTAGTTGAATAATCAGTCTTTATTTCCTATGTATATAAGCTGATAATTTCAGTGGTCATTTTTGGCTGATAAATATGTTTAGCTGATAGTTAGACCATAAGCAGTAGCAGAAGAAGCATTTGATTTTTCTCTATGAATTGTCTACGTAACATTGGTACATGTGTGCATTGTATAGTCAGGCGCAGAGAATTAAAGGCTACATTTTATGCTGTTTGTATTTATGTTATATATAATTATATATCTTATTAAATAAAGGCTTGTTGTATTGTGTATTATATTATGGGCTGTATCCTCTGCTTTTGTCATTATGCTACTATATTGAACTACTCCCTCTTCCATAGATACATATACCTAGTGCAAGTAGTTTGGTCTTGTTGACTCCTAAACTATGCCATAGTACTTCAATAATATTAGAGTGTAACAAAACTTCATGAAAAGAACCATATAGAATTTTCTATTTTACTTGGACTGCATTTTCTGATGGCAAATTATTTATTGAAATTTGGCGAAACTATAAAGGTAATGTGGTTTTAAGTGTACCAGTGGCAATTTATTCTCTTTTATCTAGAATCACATAAAGTAGAAGTGGTTTTCAGATTTTAGTGGAAAATAGGTCTGCCCCCACAGTGTGATAGGCAAGGGAGAGTCATTTGTTCAGTTGAATTGATATCAAAGAATTACAATTCCAACTTTTGTAACATGGGTTCAGGGAAAGTAGACTTCATGTAAATGCTTAATCACATTTTATCTCAAATTTTTTATCATTTTATCTTGCTTAGTGTATTGAATAAATTTTCAGGATTTGTTCGAGGCTACGGCGGAGATCACTGATGCAAACCCTTGCATGTCTATTACACTGAAGCTGCTTTCACTTCAGAACAAAAGTTGTGTTTGTATCAATGAAATCTATGTATTTGCAGACCCTGTTGATGAAACTGGTTTGGATAATAAGGCAGGTCCAATGGAAAATGGTGCAGGAAGCTCACTTATGGCCATGCTTATGCCAACCTTTTTGGAGTTGTCTAAAACTAAGAGATCTGGCCAAGCTCAAGATAACTTTGACGCCAATAGAATGACTAGACAAAAGTCAGTGGCTATTGAGGAGAAATCATCTGGCCAAGTTGATGTTGAAAATAAAGTTTTGAATGCAGGAAAAACTGGTTCATCCTGTAATGAGGAAGTCACCCCTATTTCCAAAGTTGCTGAGGTGGAAATTCCTCGACAAGTTTCAGATACAGGGAGCAAGAATGATATGCCACATAGTCATATTGAAGCTGTTCTGAATCAACTTGTTTCTCGGGTTAACAAAATTGAAGAGCTCTTCTTGAAGTTCGAGAATTCTATGCTGAACCCCATAAGGAGCATTGACGAGAGGCTCCAAAAGGTGGAGCAGAATCTTGAAGGTCTGACAAAGAAAACCCATAATTCTGGATTACTTTCTTGCACAAGAATTACTGCTCCCGAATTTTCATGCAGCGAATCAGAGACCAATTCCCTTTATAACAGTGGCTGTGTCGATCTTGGTGATGCAACTTCTGAAGCCAATAAGAAAGATTCAGTTCCAGCTGTATCTGTGAATACTAAAAACACGAATCCTAGTCACATTATCACTGCTCCAGAATTTTCCGAAGCTGATGATGGGGAAGACTATAATACTGCCGAACCTTCTGAGGAAATTCCGAAGGAGAAACAAGCGAATTCAGTGTCAATTGATGATGCATTAGCTTCTGCACTTGCTCGATTCATATCTTCAACTTCAGTCCAGTCCTCCAAATATTTAAAAGTTCTATCTGTTAAAGCTCCTGAGTTTCCAAATGAAGAAGGGGATAACAATGACAAAACAGCCTCGAGAGAAGGCCTTTGTAGTAGTAGCACAGACCCTCCAAATTGCTCCAGTGAATGTAAAGAGACAGAATGCGTGATTAGTTCATTTACAACTTTATCCATTTCATCTTCTGAAGACAATGATGAGATTGAGACAAGGTGTCCAAACAGTGACAACTGTGGGGAAATGGAGAAAGGAGTTGATCAACAATTGCCAAATAGCCAGTTTGACCAGAAAACCTATAAAGTCGTTGAATTTGGAGAAGTTGGTGATGAAACAAGCAAAACAACAGAAGTGGATCAGTTTCTTGAAGATCAGACAAATGCCGACTCTGAGAATACCAAGGATTTTGCTGCCTCGACTGAATCTATTCCTAGTACAGAAGTTACAATTCTGGATAGTGTTGCTGAATTTCAGAATGCTGCTTTGAAGGTGGATTATGAAATTCCAATCCTAGAAGTGAAGTTCACTTCTGAGAAGAACTTGGATACCAAATCTTCCTTAGAGGCTCTATTGGCTGAAATACCAGATTTGAAAGATGAAGATAACTCAGAAAAGGAAAAGAGCGAGGATAGTTCTCAAACCCAAGACCATGAAATCAATTTAATACCAGTGGATGACTTTGGACAGACTGTTTCGGCAACTGTTAACGAAATTTCTATTGATGCAGACTGTTATAGTCTAACGGCTTTGCCCCTCAGTGCTGAAGGTATAATGCATTTGATTTGAAATATTGGTTGCAGTGGTTGCTCAAACCTTTAGTTGTGTAAAGTGTTATTTTTCTGACTAGTTGAAGGTTGCTATAATTCTAATTAGTTTTGTCCATGAAAAGTTAAACATAATGTCTTTGGTTTGTCTTGCTTGCTAACCTTTGATGGGTAAATTCTCAAGGGCTTGTATATGATTTGGTTTTACTTTTACTCATTGTGTGAAATTTTTTTTTTAAAAAAACGGATCTTTTTTCCAAAATCAGTTTTAATTTGGATAACATTTTTTTTAAAAGAAACCCGACTGAAAATTGAGCTAAGCTAAGGTGTCATGTATTAACAACTGATCATTTGGAAAAAATGGATTTTTCCTGAAATATAATATGAAAAATTTAACATGTACTTAAGGTGAATAGATTATTTATTTTGTGAGCACGGTACTAAGAAGCCCAGTGCTTTTTAAACCGGATCAAAAGTTTCAATATTAAATTGGTTCGAAATATTAATGAAGAAAAATATTGAATTTTTATGCATATGAAATTCACTATAAAAACTGAACATTCAATTTAAATTGACATAAATTTGAAATCAATATTAAAAGGTCAAATGTATACGAAGCCCCCTGAATTTGGCACGAAGCGCCTTCCACCATCCCAAACTTTCAACTGTGACACTTTACCCCTCAATGTTGGCAAAACTGATACAGTTTGGCCCTTCAATGCCACGTGTCAGTTTCTGATTGGTTTGACTTTTCAAAAATTCCAAAATATTTGAAAATCAAACCAATCAGAAATTGACACGTAGAATTGAGGGGGCAAACTGTATCAGTTTTGCCAACATTGGAAGGCAAAGTGTCACAGTTGAAAGTTTATGGTGGCAGAGGGCGCTTTGGACCAACTTAGGGGGGCTTCGTATGCATTTGGCCATATTAAAATACTAATGAAAACTATTTGAGACAGTAAAATTACGAACTTGTTTTCAATTATTGGGTATTTAATGTATTGACTATATGACTATTTGGTACATGATCTATTTAGTTTTATTATATAAAGTGTCTATCTAAAAATACAAAAAACGTGAAATAACTATATTTTCACTTAGAGAATGTGTATGTTATGTTGATCATGCATATAATTATCGATCAACAACAGTTTCTTAACATGTTTACTTTTAAACTTAAATAGCATAATTTGTACAACGTTTTAAGTAATTCAATGAGAATATGCAATTATATGTATATTATACGCAATTATATTTTAAAAAATTATTCCATGTGTATTTAGTCCATAAAAAATTTAAAAGAAAATTTAGTATGGGACATAGGTCAAGCTTAGGAATCATCTAGTAAGCCCGGCCCAAACCCAGCCCGAGCCCGAAGTTTCAAAATATGGGTTGGGTTGGGTTGGGTTTCGGTTGATACTTTTAATAAAATTCCGATAAGCCCAGACCGAACCCGCCCAAGCCCACCCAACGAACAGGTCAACTAAGCCGCATGCCACTTTGACCAACCTCATTGGTTCATATTCATTTTATTTAAAACACATAAATTCCTTCTAAATACAATATTTTTCTTAATGGTAAATATTTTTATCAAATACTTTTTTTATTCTTGTAACGGCATTCTTCTTATTTTTAATGAGAATTTCGCAACTTCAAACATTTATGTATCACAAACCGTTAACTTTTTTGAAACGATCCTCTTTAAATATTTTAATTATCTTAATTTTATCTTTCAAACAACATAAATTCAAAATTTTTCGGGAATTTTTTTTTATTGCAATCTTATACTTGGTGTAAAGCTCTTATACTAGTGTTTTTACAGAAGATCTTATACTTTGTATAAAAATGGTATAAAAATGGTGTAATGTATTTATATAATCTATTTATCCTTTATGTTAGCATAAGTATTCAATTTCCCATAAAAAAAACCATGACATGAAAGCCTTATACCTGTTCTAAGACTTCGGTTCATTTTTCGCAGACATTTCAACAAACATCTAATGTGCAATTTTTCAACTTCAAATATAATAAAATGAAAACAAAACAGAAATCTCTAAACGAGATGCATGAATCAAGAAACAAAAAAGCAACATGCAATAAACAAAATAAAAAAACTCTGAATCGAATCCAAACACCGCATAGAAAATAATTATTAATTCTCATCAAACTAAAACTAATCGAACTTAAAGGAGAGCACTTGTAGATGAAGAAGAACCACAAGGACAACGAGCAATAGAAGACGAAGTAGAGAAAGTGTGAAACTGATCTAAGGAGCCACAAATTTGAAGGCTGAGCACAGAGAAGGAGAAAAGAAAGGGAAAGGTGAAAACTAAAATTAATCACCAAGCAATGGTTAAGTGGCTCCCACCTTCTTAGAAAGAATCAACATTGTAGTTTTAATACCCATAATCAACGCAATTGACAAAAATGTTGTATTATTTATAAAAAAAATTTAAATGAAGTATGTAAAAACATAATACCAAATGGTATGACTCAACTAAAAATTTCATGGTATTTTCAAAAAACACCCCAATACATAAATTTCAAAACTTAATACAAAGGTACGAGGTACGGTACATAATAGAATGAAATTATTTTTGTCTATTCAATTGGAGGTTAACCAGCTTTTATCATGAATTTTTATCATTTCCTGCTTTCCACAAAATATGAACAATACCACATAGGCTTAACCTTTACATGGGATTTGTGTATTACTGGCCGGAGATTCTGTCCATTAGTTATTCAACTCCGTAGCTACCTCTCCCTTTCAAGTAATAATTTAGTACAGTGAGACGTTCTTTGGGGATGTTGGATTTGACTAACATGTCAATGTCTAAAAGGGAGCTATATCGAGAAGCAAACAAGAACGACTTGCCCCATAATTGGGCAACAAGTTGGAAAGCTACTGCATCAAAGGAATACATTAAAATTGGTAAAATAATAACTAATTACAGAATATACATACAACTTCCCCACGAGAATTTCTTTGCTATCACTTGATCCTCAAATTACTGTCAAAATTGGCTTTTCTTTCATATAACAAATCAAAATGTGGTTACAATACCTATACCTAGCTCCTCCGCCAGCTCATCCCCTACCGGAATCAAGGTCAAGAAAACAAGTAAAATAGCTGTTAAAACTATTGCTTTTCTCCACGTTCCAACCTCCGTCACGTCATTTAAGCATGGTTTTTCAGGAGCCCTCTAAATATAAATATTATCATAAAAATTAAAATAGGAAACCATTTCCTATGAAGTGCAAAATTTCAATTTCGTTGCCTAACCTGGCATATCAAGACATACAGTCCCCAGGGAAGTGATAATGGTCCACCGAGCTGAAATAATGGGAGTAATGGTGCATTAGTACATTGCTTATACAGTAAAGGCCAAAGAAGAGATTGAGCTTACCACTCCTAAACCAAGCAAGGTGTAAGTGGTCAGGCCAAACCCGAGTAGTGCATTTTTTCCAAAAGCACCCTGTAAAATTAAGGAATCACCAGAACAAAATCATTAATCATTAGATATGATTTTCAACAAACTTGAAGAATAATGGTGAGGCCTAGAACAAATTTGTTCCAAATTACATGTTGAAATATCACAGGCAAATTAACTATGTAGAATATGAGAAAAGGAAGAATGAAATTGATCATATATGCAGAACAAAATAGTAATTGAATATTGATTTGGAAAGTGGAGAAAAGCATAGACAAGTATTCAAAACAAAAGGTACGGAGAATGTTCAGTTGAGTTGATTTAATGTAAGAGACAGATAATTCACCACTGAGCAAATTGTATGTTATTTGTAGATTCGAGTGGAAGAAATATCAAGGTTCAAGGAAGGCGCATGATTAATTCAATATAATTAGCCTCTGATAAGGCTTAGATATTCCTACTGCAGGTCAAAATCTAATATTTGAATGTATGATATATGTATCTGCAATCCCAACCCATATCAAAAGAAACAGTGAAATGTTAATGTATTAATAAAATTCCGGAATTTCCTGCTAGAATGAATTCAAGTTTATTAGATCCATTATATGCAATAAATAGTTTTAGAAAAGGCTTAATGCATCAGGCAGTGTCCTAAGTTGTCACAAAAAGCCGCTGCCCCCCTAAACTTTCAAAGTAACCCCGTAGCTACCTCAACTTTCAAAAAGTGCACCACTTTGTTCCCTGAATGTCTCGTGTCAACTCCTGGTTGGTTTAACTTTCCATATATGTCATTTTCTTATGATTTTCACGCAAAGTGGTGCATTTTTTTAAAATTGAGCTAGTTACGGGATCAATTTGAAAATTCAGGGGGTCAACATGTTGTCTGGGACAACTTGACGCACCTTTGCATTAAACCTTTATAAAATAAGAACTACAGCAAAGATTAGGATAAGCTTTCACTCTCAAATTTCACCCAAAAATTAAGAGAACAGGCTTAATGATGCTTTCCTAGAAAAAGTAAGGAGTACCTGAGCGGCTCTTCCACCATCAAGGCACCCCACTGGGAGCAGATTAAGAGCGGTTGTAGTTAAGCCACACCTATCAGTCATTTACATTGTAAGAATATTCAGAATACATAGTTTAACAGAATTAAGAAAGTATGAGGCTATGAGCAAGGTAACTTTTACCATCCTGCAATTACTAGAGGGTGAATAGAAACTGTTGCAGCATGCATTGCTCTGCACATTAAAACAGAAAATTAGCAACAGAAATCAGTCAGATGCAGAGATTGGAGGAATCGGAAGTACAAATATATTCTCCTCATTGACTTAAATACCTTTTTCGGTCTTGTTCTATAACTCAAATGCCCTTTTGATGCATGACCTTTTGAAATTGCCTATTTGATACTTGACATATTTAGTTTTTGCCTATTTGATGTTTAATATATCAAATTATAGCACGACAATTTAATGACCCGTCGATAGTTGACAATTCTATACATTGTTGATAAAAATATATTCATTTCACAAATAACGATATATGCATTTCATGTTTTTTGTATTGTTAGATGAACGCTTAATATATTAAAAGTAAATAAGCCATGCACTAAACAGATACATCATGCACCATATAGGCAAAAAGTGAATAAGTCAAACACCAACTTGGCGATTTCAACCAAAATGGCATTTGAGTTATAGAACGGAAGTCAAAAAGGTATTTAAGTCTCTCCTCATCGCATACTTATATCTATTTGAATAATAGCCGCATAAGAGAGACATACGCAAAACCAAGAGTGGCTCTGCTGATTAGTCCAAGAAGCAAGGAACCTTGAAATACCATGCTAGGAACCTGCACCAAATCTCCAGAAGCAGTTGGATTTGATGAGAGCAAAAGACCAACAGCAAACATTGATAAAGAGAGTGTAGCACCGGCAAATGGACCAGCAAGAGAAATATCAACTTTGGTTGCCCGATCAGGAAGAATAGACTTAAACTACAAATTAAAATCTAGTAGTCAGTATTTTAATTAATCTGAATCAGAATAAATGATGCAAATATTGGTTTTGGTTCAAATCCAATCTTTTCCAGCATATTGTTAACCTGAGTGATTGCACCAAAGCTGCCAAGAGTGATGTTAGGAATGAAGAAAGGAATGCTTAGCTTTACTTTCTTAGGGAAAGCAGCGAGAAAGTGCCCAACTTCCTGCATACAAACCAGCTTCATCACATCCATGTAGAAACTACTGGAAACATATAAAAACTGAAAAGATTTAAAATGTTGAATTGGAATGTTAGTTTGGGAGTGTAACTTATTAGCTAGTATACAAAAGATGAATCAAGGATAAGCAGAACTACAGATAATCAAAAAACAAGTGGATCAATTAAGCTCTCACTCAACTTTTCCATGGGATTACAACACCATGTAGACCAAAATTGAGGTGTATATGTTTCTTACTAATCCAACAAACTAACTTACTAATTCTTTAACTAGTTGCAATTATGAAAATATAACATTGTGAATAAGTAATAACATATCACCCCGTTATTGTTTTATCTTGACTGTTTAACCTTGACTTTAGGTGATCATTGCATTCCTGTTCTAAATTTCTAATAGAAGTGGAATATGACCCCATCTAGCCTACACATAAAGTTATCTTTTTTTCCAGAATGACATTTAAAATCATGACAAGCCAAACAACTGACTCGACCAATTAAGCATACTGCAATACATTTCTGAAAAGAAACATGCATAATATACAAAATAGCCAGAAGTTACAGAACATATGCTTACATGAAATAAAAGAATTCCCAGAATACCATAAGCTAAGGGCAAAGCTGAGTCCACAAATGGGAGAAGCAATTCCATATCTGGCGGTTCACTGGCATTTGGATCTGTGAAGTATTTGACTACCTCAGGAGGAAGTCGATTGATCTGAAAGGATAAATATAATCACTAAATGAGATAATGTTCAAGCAGAGGTAAACCATAGAATCCAGGCACAAGACACTAATAATTTGTGCATGTATCCCAATTCTAGATATCAATCCCATGAAAAAAGAAGGTCAAATACATACTTAGCATCCTCAACCTGGCATGATTTCCGCCCTCAACTCTCAGCCAACCCCTCAGTGCCACGTGTCACCTTGTGATTTGTTTAACAATTCAAAGATGTCAAATTTTTATGTTTTCCTCTCTCCAATCAGATGACACGTGGCATTGAGGAGGCTTGTGAGTGCACTTTTGCCAAGTTGAGGTGGCAAAACGTAAATCACGCCAAGTTGAGGGTGGTAAGTGTGCATTTGGCCAAAGAGAACAATATAATGGCAATTTGATCACCTGAGATGCAATTCCTAATTCCACAGATGAGCCAATGGTTAACAGAAACAACAAAAGAGCAATCACATATTGCCAAAGTGTTGTCGGCCCTGGTTCCGACACCTCCTTTCGTAACAAACCGAAGCTAACACGTGGCCCGCCACGAGGATCTGGTCCTTCTGAATTAGGCTCTTCCACCATAAAAAGATTGTATTTGTTACATGCAACTTCAACCAGCAGATTTTGTAGCTTAGCAAAAACATCTTCTCTCTTCCCTCTTAAATTACCAAGGAATAGAACTCCCTCCCCAAAGTCTCCAAATGGCTCTTCTTTGGTTACCCAAAAGGTCGTATAGCCAAAAAGTTTTTCCTTGATAAGCTTTACATC
>CAOJBI011107179.1:0-11062 GCA_948277035.1 Euphorbia corollata | reverse complement strand
TGATGAAGCTCCACAAGATTATGTCGAGGAGGAGGAGGAATTCGTTGATGATGAAAGTGAAAGTGATTCTAACGAGGATGTGGATGTTGAGCTTGAGCTTGACGATGATTTTCATGATTGATGTGTTTTTTTAGGTTCATAAAAATTAGGAATTTTTATTTCAAACTTTGAATTGATGGATTTTCTTTTATATAAAAAACTTATTATTTTTAAGTTAATGCGCCTTAAGCGCGCCTTAAATGCGCCTGCGCCTTAAGGCGTGCGCCTAGGCTCCACGACCCCCTAGCGCCTCGTTTGCGCCTAGCGCCTTGACAACTATGCATATAGCACATATGCATACAGATGTACATACATACATATGTAATAATACAAAAAAGACGTAGACATATATGCATACAAGTGACTATACAAAAAAATGATAAAAATTGACTAAAACTTCTTGCGTCTTTAAGACTAAGCTAATTGATTACATGCTAGATCCTATAATAAACAACAAATTTGTTTACTTGGAAATTATACATACAATTGACCAGCAGAAAAAATTAATAGGCACGTACGTAATCCTCCTTATTAAAGATGTGCACCCTTGCTAAAGGAAAAATTTTCAAACTATTTTTGTTACTGTTCTGTTGTTTTCTAAGGCTACAAGAATCCAAACATAAGAACTGGGTATGATCTCACAGAATTGAAATAAGAACTTGGTGTTTCATAGAAAAAAAAAAGCACCAAAAGTGTTGTTACCTTAACATAATGACTTTAATAACAGAGAGAGAATCACCCAAAGAAGTATTCATGTCTCCTCGACTGCAAAAGCTGGTTCCAATCTAAAACGTAGGAATGAGTTTTAAATTATTAATAACAACGATAGCAAGCACACCAAACAACAGATTCAAATTTGGCTGCAAACCTCATTAGCTAGTGTAGTAATTTCTTCAGCTTCCTTTGCTATAAACCAGCCAAATTTGCAAGCATTCTACCATGTGAAACAAGAATAGCAAGAAAGTGAAGCTTAAAAAGGATGATATGAATCCAAGCCAATAACGTGTATAAATGCAGATTGTCTGATGAAGAGCAAGACACAAATCTAAGAAATACAACACACAACGGAAGTTGCATGAATAAGTACCCTGATTCTTATTTAACTCTCATTGTTCTGAAATGTATTCTTATACACTCACCTAACTAGCCCCCATAACTTCACTGGACATCTATTTTGGTTCTTACATCATTTCTGATAAAACCATGTCTACTACCTGAAAGAACTCTCATATTTCCTTTCAGAAACACTAATAAAAGGCATGTTTGTCCAATTCTAATAGTACATGTCAACTCACCAAATTCTCTTAAGGGTTAATATAGGGTAGGCAGAGGGACAGCAACAAAATTGGCAACAAAACTTGTGCTTATATCAGGCAAGCGTTGCACTAGTTCGACTTTGAATGTATTATTTATATCGCGTTTAAATGCCAAAATAATAAATTGTCATTTTTCATTTCTTTATTCAACAGAGGATTCAAACCATAGTGTTTACGGAACGCAAGGCGCACTGAGGTGCAAAGGGATCATGCGTGTCGAGGCGCTACGCAAGGAGCAAGCTCGATTGACACAAGACGCAAATAAGTTAAAAAAATTTGCAAAAGAAAAACAAAACTATAATACCAAACTTAAGTAGAAGCTAAGGTAATATATAAGAAGCAAGCCTAAAAAATAAATTTAATTTAAAATTAAAACAAAAGAATTTAGGTGAAACAAGCAAATAACTTTTTATTTTTTGTTCTTACTTTCTTAGTTAATATAACTTTGTTAATTGTTTTGTAGTCTATTAGTATATTTTGACTTGAATGATATAAATGAACAGAAACAGCGAATAAGCATACCTTATGTTTGTCATCTTAAAAGTGAAATTTTAAAGTTTGTCTTCCTGATGATGGAATATTAAAATAGTAGTCAAGTCTTTAAGTTGGTAGTATTTCTCGGAGACATTCAAGTCTTTACATATTAATTTCTAATTATGGAGCCATTTAATTCAAATAAATCCACCAAAAGAGAAGAATCCCTCATAATAATAGCCAGCAGTTGGCCAGCGTACCAAGGTGCAGATAAGACGCATCATCAGGGCGCACAGGAGGCACGCATCTCAGTAGCTGTGCCTTGTTGAGGTCTTCCGAGGTGCCCTGAGCCTCGAGAGCCCGGATCCCGAGGCGTGCCCTTAACAACTATGGTTCAAACTACAGTCCAAGATGTAGAAAGAATATGTTTTCACATGCTTGCTATTAGTTACTTTATTCTCAAAGATTAAGTATTTTAACAAATAGCTATATCATAGTCAAAATAATTTCCATAGTAGTTGAGAGCGCAAAGCACACTCAAATCGCTTTTACACAAAGCGCAAAAAAAGCGCTCGCTTCGGAAGAAAAGCACATATTATGAAATCATCCAAAATATTATAAGTTAGTAAACTTATAAAATAGAGCTACTTAAAACTAATAAATATTAAAAATATCACGTCACAATAGTCCACAAAAAAAAAATCATTAAAATCTAACCCCGTGCGCTTTTTTCAAAGTGCGTGCGCTTTTGCGCCTGTCAGACCCAGCGCTCTGTGCTCAACAGAAGCGCAAAAGCAAGCCCTTTTGACAACTATGATATTTTCTGAAATCAAGATTCAAACTGTTGTCCAAACTGTAACAACACAAATAAATCACAAGCTATGATTACTTTATCATCGATTATGAATTCAATTTAACCTGAATGTACCCTGAGGATGAATTTTCACCCATTGCAAAGCAGATGTATAGAAGTAGCATAGTACAGCGAAAAAATAGTATGTATTTAGAATTAAATCAATGGAATCTCATGCAATGAACATTGAGAGGTATTGCTGCATTAAAAAAAGTAACTTTGGAAGAAGCCAACCAACGTGGTGATAACTAAAATCTTTAATTTGCCACTTACCTTGGCAGAAATCATAAGAACCATAATAGCTGCTTGTAAGAAGAGATCATTTCTACGTTGGCATATCTACAAAGGAAAGGATACATAACATGAAATTTGTTCATGAAGGACCTGAACATAACTGTCCACATGCATAATTGTATATTAGAACTGGAGTTTCACATTCTTAGGACCTATCTTAGTCCATGCACATATTCAACTAAGATGGTGAATATCATATCAGCTACACACACCATGCTTCCAATAGGTATAAAGGGAACAATTTCAAAGTGACTTAATTCTAACCCACTACTTCAATAGCAATTATATAGTGCAGTGTTATCAAAAGGAAATGAGGCGCTTGCCTAGGCGCTCAGGCGAGGCGAGGCACTGCTGGAGCACCTCACCAGCGTCAAGGCACCATGCCTTCAAAGAGGTGCCACCTAGGCGAGCACCTCAAACAAAGATTAAGGCGCTGAGGCGAGCGCCTCAATAAAATGTCTTGTAGAAAGTATTTTTACTGATTTGGAAAATTAAGAGTTCGTTGTTTACAAGAAAGAATAATTAAACATGGGAAGAGGAGCTTGTATGAAGTCTTACTATGGTAGGAAATATCCAGTTTTTCTAAATTTTCTACCAATAGAATCCTAAAAAAGCACTAAACACAACAAACATTAAACAAGAGGTCTCCAAACACATAAGTATGGCAAACATTAAAATATGATTTGTTTCTACCACGCTATGATCATCAATAAAAAATGGTTTTGTTCAACACTTCAATAATTCATAATTTTTGGTTGAACTCAAATTATACTTTTCAAATTTTTTGGCTTGCTTTTTTAGCTACTTTGCTCAGTTACATAGTTTTACAATTCTGAAATGCTACTAATTATTATGTATTTTAGTTTCTCTTTCCTTGTGCAAGCATTTTCTTTATGCAATTATCTACAACTTTCTAACTACATCAACCCCATATATATTAACCAAAGTGTATGTTTGTACTAATTATTGATTTTGAACTAAGATGGTGCACTGAGAATTGAAATTTGTTTGTGATTTCATTGATTTTAACATTAACTTCACAATCTATTTTTAAAATTCAGTTATTTTAATTTTCAAAATGTATGTTTGTACTAATATGTATTTTTTACTTGTATTTTTATCAAGTAACACCTATGGTGGCGCCTCGCGGCTCAAGCAGTTTGGGGTTGTAGCGCCTAACGCTTTTAATAACACTGATATAGCGATTCCACATTCGAAATGCCAAAACATGAATGAAGCTCTCGTATCCCTATTTCTCCACAAGAGGACAAACGGCCACTACATTCACCTAGTTATGTTATCCTTATTTTCCTCTCTTCTGTTACGCTACTGCAAAACTGTTTACTTATTTATAGTTAAGGTTTAGGAGCCACAATTGTCATATTTCAAAGTTTAGAGAATCACAGTCTTCAAGTGAATAAAAATCACTATAGTTTTATTCAATGGATTTAAACTTATACAACATTATTTGGAAAACAAGTTTGCTATAGACACGTAAATGGCTTTCTATATTCAATGGATTAAACTTATATAACATTATTTTAGAAAACAATTTTGTTATAGACAGGTAAATTGCTTTCTGTATTTATTTGAATGTCCAAATAATTGACTAACAAAACTATTTACTACAAATCATAACAAGTTACAATGTCATAGGTTTTTCCATCTATATTGTATTAATTATAGAACGGTCAAACCAGACAGTTTCAAAACATAAAGAGGCAGAGAACAAAGTTCCATAGTCAAATTACATCTTTAAGGGTCCTTTTCAACTCGTCAAGTCCACCCAACTACATAAATGCCTAGAAAAGATCCAAATAAAGGGAGTAAAAATCTTATATATATGTCAAACTAGAGATTTTGTTCCCTTTGGAGGTGCAGGGTGTCTACTTCTAGTGTAATTAATCTATTAAAACCACAAACAACAGTATGAGTAATAAGTAACTGACGCAGCCACATTAATCTCAACAGTTTTCTCCATCATGTTAAGCTAGTGAGTCACCCATTAGCAGATGGCTGCCACCACGAAAACTGGCAATTCAACACTTTAACAATATTAAAAGAAACCTGACCTCTTTTAATAACCCTGGCAACTTCTGGGCATTGGGAGGAACCTCATTATTTGCAACTGCATAGTCAATACCTCTGCATATGTCAAGGTAAATTTAATCCAAGTCCAGGAAATTTTAAAACCTAAACTTACAATGAAAGCAGTTCAAACAGTAAATTAAAATTTAAGCCTAATTTTATCAGAGATGATAATGAGACCTCAAGAAGCTTCCTCCAGACCTAGTTACTAGTTTGCAAAATTACATCTCAAATACCTGGCAAGGGAGAGGCATAGACTAAAAAATTCGGTAGGGTTAGCGACACTGCCAAACTGAAGATGCGCAGTCAATCGATCAGCTACAGCCGCTACTCTAAAAGAGTTCGCGAAAGACCCTGCCGCTTTCTGCGTCATACCTGCCGGTACTGGCGGCATCACGGTGCCGGTCATCTTCTCGCCTTGCTCTGCACCTTCTCTCTCTCCGAGTAACTGTTCAACACGATTTCAATTTTCCCTCTGAAGAACAAAACAAAAACAGTTTAATATATGACATATCATAAACAGTTTACAATTTTATATGCGACTAGCAAATATCAGTTAAATTGAATTTATAGTTGAAGAGGGAAATCTTAAAAAAAAGCAATGCTTTTCAAATTTATTTATAAAATTCTTTCTATTAAACATTTTACATTAATAACTTTTTTAACTTTACAGATTTTTCTCAAAGTATGCTGTAGATATGTGGTGGATAAGTGATAAGAGTGCGAGATATGGGTAAGATATTAATAGTTTTTTTTGTATTCGTAAATTTGTTTATTTGTAGCTTTTTTATTTTTTGTTATATAATTTCTTTACTAATTTTTTATCAGTTTTCTACAATGTTGATCCATACTATATTCAAACCAAATTTAACTAAGTTCGTTCTCCCTACCAGTTTCTAATCGGTTTGATTCATAGCATTTTCATACAACAATTTTTTATCACGGTTTTATTCCTCCTACCAGTTAGCTACCAGTTTCTTTCCGCGTTGATTCATAGCATATTTATACCATAATTTTTAACATAATTTTGTTCTTCATACCAGATTTCTATCAGTTTCCTACAATGTTGATCCATAACATATTCAAACCAAATTTAACTCAGCTTGTTCTTCCTATCACTTTTCTACCAGTTTTTTTTTCCATGTTGATTCATAGCTTATTCATATTACATTTTAACATAGTTTTGCAAAAAAAACCAAAATTAACAGAAGTGTAATAGCGTATTTAAGTAAATTTAGATTTTCAAAATGGAAAAATGTTACCTAAATCAGTGAGAAGTAACGGTTGATTTAAATATTTGATTTTCGTTTCGTAATCCTTACAACTCTATAGAAAACCGCTTGAACATGATTTGCATATTTGAAAGAAATCATGATTTGAAATTGGGGATCGTGAGTAAGGTAACCGTTGATAGAATTTGTAAAGAAAGTGAAGCGTAAGGTAAGGGAAGAGTTTTGTTAGGAGCGTGTGGTTTGTTAAAGGGAAACTTAAATAAGGCAAGTTCGTTAGGGCTCGATAGTTGGACTAAAATTATTCTTGATTTTCAACCCATTATTATAACTTCCCCTTTTGAAAAAGGGTTTGAAATTAACGGTAACATTAAGAATGCCTTCTGTCTGTACACGTAAAAAAAAGAGAATCGATGGGGGTGTTGTAAATAGAAAGTCGATGTGTAACACTGTTTAATAATATTTTAAAATGTTATATTCCATCAGAAAAATTGAATCATGATGGCTCGTTTGGTTGATGGAATGACTATTCCTTAAAATATGAGAAAAATGAATGAAAAATGATTTGTTCTCTCAAGGATGAATAACTATTTCATAAGACGTATGATAGTTATGAATAACTATTCCATCCGTACGCATATCCTAGACAAATACTCTATCATTTTTAACATTTTTCCTTTCAGTTTTTCCCTATTCCACGTAACAGTTATTCCGCCAATCAAACGAGCCCTGAAAGTTTAAAAGTTTTTCTTCTCTCCAAGGGAAAGGATTGTAGATTATATTGAATGAATCAGATGAGTGATATAATTGGATGGTGAATTCAACTAAACTTCATTATTTCATCAAAATATACAACTCTATCAAAAATATGTGTTATAACATTAGCATCTCTATGAATCAAGTTAGAAGCAATTGAAAAGTGAAAGTTTGAACCAAAGTTCTACAATCCATGAATTGTTGCTTGATTGTAAACATGACCCATTGGACCCACGAGATATATGGATATCTTCATTTGACAGATTTTGACAAGTTAATTGGAGTTCTAGCATGGTCCAAATTTGAAGTGACCCGAGTCAAGTATAAGATGAGCTTGATTTTAATATTAAATTTAAAGCACAGTTCGAAATAATATTTCAGAGACTATGATCCAGTTACTCGATATAACGATTTATTAGATCATATCCTTTGGTATCGTGATGCAATCATATCACATCTCAACTGGGTATGTATATTTTTAGGCTCTCACAACTTTGGTTTATAGTCTCATAATGATACAATGAGTGCTTTAGGGAGACCACAAGATATGTTTTCAGATATTGCTATACAATTACAACCCGTTTTTGCTCAATGGATATAAAACACTCATACTTTAGAGCCTAATGCAACAGCAAGCACCAGTTTAACTTAGCGAGCAAGGTTGCTTTGTTACCGATTCCATTAGGAACCACAGATTTTTGGTACATCACATTCATGCATTTGCGATTCATGTGAAGGTATTGATACTTTTAAAAAGAGTTTTATTGGCCCGTAGCTCTCATTTGATACCGGATAAAGCAAACCTTGGTGTTCGTTTTCCTTATATTTGCCCTTAGGGCTATTTTATTAATAAATATATATTTATTTTATATAGTTCTAGTAAAAATTTTGAATTGTTGAAAGTTTTTTTATAAAGTTTAACATTTAAATTCAATTTTGTGGCTTATATTACAAATGTATTTGCAATTATTTTTTTACAAATATTTATATATTGATAAATATTATGATTTTTTATTAAAAAATTATTTTGTACATCTGCAAGTCGGGCTAGGAATTTAATTATGTGGTAAAGACCCGGCTCAAGAACAACTTATATTTTTATAAGATGAGTGTGCTACTAAATTTTTTTAAGTGGATATGATTGGCCTAGTCCAAACCCCACCTATCTTGGGTTTACTTAATTGTAACAATTTAATTTAGGGAAATACAAGCAAATCCCCTCTTTGGGTAAAATATTTTTCCAAATACAATAAAGGAATAATATTTTCTCTGTTATTCATTTTTATTAGCATGTGATAACCTTTCTTCCTAACTAATTCATGTCTCTTATCTCCTCTCCTTCATCAATCTAAACTACCAATATTTTTTCTTTGTTTTTTTTTTCATTCATCAATTTTCATTATCAATCTTCTTCTTCTTCTTCTTCCTCGTATCTGCGATTCTTATTTCCGATCTCTTCATGCATTTGCGATATATTTATGTTATGTTCATCTTCTCTTTTGAATCGTGATTTGTTCATGCCTTTTTTTATTAAAATTTTTCTTTATTGCGATCGATTCTTCTTTTTTTAGATCTAGATTTTTTTGAATTTCAGTGATGAATGATCGTGTTCTAAATGCGATAATGGAGGATTAGAGATTGTTTCCGGTTTTCAATAGATGCATCAGTTTCAATTGCAATATGAAGATGTCTTTATTAATTTGTTATTTGACGCCTCTATCAAGAAGCAATTCAACTATATCGATGCCTAAATAGAGAGCAACAACATCATACAAAGATTTGAACAAGCAGAAGCAACAATTAAGAGGAAAAAAAGTACCAGTATCTAATAATATTTATGTTTTACTCAATTCCGAAAAAACTGTCATCGAAGATATACTATTATGGCATATCTAATGGAATTTGTATTAAATTGAATCATGTTTTGAATGTTTCTCCTCAGTACGTTGGTAAAGCATATGTTATTCTTTTTACTTTTTTGGCAAGTTCAGATTTCCTTTTTTTCCGTTGATTTCAGTTTGTTCAATTTTTGTACGATTGTTTTTTTATTTTTTACTCAGCTCTCATGGAAGATATTAGTCTTGAATTGTGGTGCGATTATTGATAAATATTGATAAGTGTGTTAGTTTTTAGGTCTTGTCCGGCTTCCATTCAAATCCAGTTTCAGATCATGAATATTATACCTGGTATAATTATTATTATACCAGGTATAAGTATAATAGTCATTGTAATGATAATATTAAAAATTATTAAATAACTAGAGATGAAGATGATATTCGAATTCGGTTTCAGATTATTATTTAAATAATATAATAATCACTATTCATTATAGCTGGTATAGTGATTATTATACCTGATGCAATAATCATTGTAACGAATTATATAAGTGAATATTCAAATTATTGGAGATAAAGAAAGTTATAAGATCCAATTTCGTATTTCACATTTAAATCCAGTTTCATCTCATGTCATTATAACTGGTATAATAAATATTATACCAAACTGTCAAATAACTAGAGATAAAGAAAGTATTAAGATTCACTTTCAAATTTCGCATTTGAATAACAAAAAATAATTATTATACATGGTATAACGACTAATATTAGAGAAATATTTAAATAATTTGATAAAAAGAAAATATTAAAATCCGGTTTCAAATTTGATACTCGAATAATATAATAGTTATTGTACTATGTATAATGACCATTATATCATGTGTAATAATCATTATACCATGTATAATAATTACAAACCAGAAATTAGTGGTTATTCGTTATTTTCTCGTATTTTGGAAAATAAAATTTAAAATGACGTTTTCTCAAAAATCAAAAATTGAATTATGACATCTATAAAATTACACTATGACATAAGCTAAAATTATCTTTACCCAAATTATCTTGACTTTTCCATATAATACCATGAAAAGGCCTTCAATTTAACATATGGAATTCGTTTCACAAGCAAAATTTGTTTGACTTCGTATAAAATATAGCAAAATGTTATATTAAATTGAATTTTGTTATTTTTAATTATTTAAAGAACGGAGATCTGTAAATTCCACATATTTAGCATGATGAGTTTTATGAAATTCAAGTTCATTTTTTATTCCACGTAATTTGAAATTAGACTTGAATTCCGATGAAATGTTTTTATTACTTATATTTATTTAAATTATACACAAATTTCACAAAATGCCATTTAACATTGTAATGATATATTTGTCCCTCTATAAAATCACTATTTGAGCTAAAATCACGTTAGCTGATACATATACGTCTTGAAGAGAAATAAGTGAACTAGCAACGTATTGCATTTTCACAAATCTAATAAAATTGTATTAGTGGTTCAAACTCTGTAAATGTTGATGTAATATGCGTTACATTTATGAAAAAACATGATGTAATAATTAATAACACTAAGGCCCCGTTTGTTTCCTGGAAAATATTTTACAGGAAAATATTTTCCGGATTTTTCGGCGTTTGTTTGTTATGGAAAATAAGTCAAATGAAAATATTTTGCAAGTCAACAGGAAAATGTAGTGTAAATAAAGGAAAATGTTTTCCCAAAAAAAAGTTGGGAAAACATTTTCCCTTATTCTATCACCTCACATTTTCACTATTATCATCACCACCACTCCCTCGCTCTCGCAACCACCATCACCACTGTGAGCGGGCGAGCTTCCAAAGATCCGTGTCGGTCTGTTGCCATTTGGACTTTTAAAAATGGAGTGAAGCGTAGAGCTTGATGTAGGTTTTTGAAATGATGCGTAAACCGCAGGGATTGATTTAAAAATTATATGTGTGAATTTGTGAGAACTGGATAAAATTTGTGAATCGGAAAATTTTGATAAATAGTGGAAACTAGTTATGATATCGGAACATTTATAAAACTGGAAAAGTGTTGATTTCTATACTTGGTATAAAAATGTAGGTTCAGCTTAAATAATGTCTATATTTACTTAAGAATGAGGATGTAAATTCTACTTACAAAATTTTTAACTTTTTATGACTTGG
>CAOJBI011105270.1:0-11919 GCA_948277035.1 Euphorbia corollata | reverse complement strand
ATTTTTCCACTTTTATCCCAATTTTTGAAAAACCTCATCATTAATGAGGGTAAATTAGTAAGTTGACACCTTTAATTAATTAGTTTCTTAAACTGTGTGAAAAACTCCAAAACGTCTATTAAAAAAGACCGGAGGGAGTATTAAAGAGTGAAAGTAAATTATTACTTCGCAGAGAGAGAACAAAAATTAGATTAAAGAAAATTTTAGCAGAAAAGCAAATGAAAAATCTTGAACATACTCATCTTCAAGAAGGAATCATTGGGAGTTTATACATTTAATTCGAGCTTCTCTGTTTAAGAATTTAGGAGCTCAGCAATTGAAGCAGTTGACTTTTGTTCAACTTGGAAAAACCTTTGATACCTCTAGACTTGGCCAGCATCTTCAACTGGGGTAGCTTCATATCCTTCACTGAAGAAAAATCAGTGTTTTCCTCCATGGGGTTTCCTCCTGGAATAGATGGAGTTGGTAATGGAGACTTGTTAATGAAATTCCGAGTAACTGCAGAGAAATCTTTGTTTTTGTTCATGAAATTCGATGGTGGGCGAGTAACACTAAAGCTTGCTGCTGAGTGTTGTGTATTCGTTTGAGTCCCATTGTTCCCGGGAACACTTGGTTTTTGCACCGGGGCTTTCCTGCCTCTGCTCGCATTTGCTGATATTACACAACTCCAAATAAGGTATGGCAGGCGTTAAATTATTATTTACACATAAGAAGGCAAAGAGATAACGATGTAATTAACATTACATAAAAGGAAAGGCATAGTTAGAGAGGTCCAGTGTATAATTACCTTGAAGAGGCTTGTGTGATTCGGTTGGAGACTTATCGAGTTGAGTGTGGTTGGCAGGAGTTGCCTCTGGCTTTGAGACGGAAGATTGTATGCGTCTGAGCAGAGCAATCATCTTCTCTTGTTTACCTGATTCTGGGAGTTTCTCCCTTGGGATTGCATATATTTCCCTCTCATTTTTCATTTCCCTTCTTCCTGCACTGCATCACTACTATGAAAGAGTGAGCTGCTTTCAGTTTCAACTTCATTATATGGGCAAGCATCCTGCAATCTATCTCAAAACAGAATGAACTAATTCAAAAATCCTATTCAGAGCAAGAATATAACCTAATTGAAATTCATTGAATTGGAAACTGCGAGCAGGGGTCCAAAGAGAAAATACCATTGAGAGTGCAAATGGGATTTTCCAGCCTAATTTGCTTGGTGAAAGATGAAGAAAATAGAGATTTGTGATTGTGACAAGGAAGAACAATTGCATTCATGATTGAAAAGGGAAGAACAAGTTTCGTTAGATTCTGAATTTGCAGATGGACTAGAGTCAATTGTCAAAGCATCGGCCTCTGGATTTTTCACTGAAAATAGAAAATAATAGCAAGGCCACATCTTGCTTTGGCACGTCTACTCCACATGGCTTATTTATGGCCAGAAAACACTATTTCATCGCTTGGTCTTCTTGTTAAGGTTTTTTTTTTATTTTTTTTTCTATAAAATCTCAAAGTGCATTTTTTTGGCACATTATGCTAAAGTCTGCTTCTTTATCATCAAGTTTTCACATTTGTTATTCTTTGTTGCTGGCTCTCCTCTCGATTACTGCGGGGGAAGGGAAGAACATACAATCTCCGATGTTGGATTTGGGAATTGAAGCAAATTCTCGTACATTTACCTGCAATTTAAAGTTTTTTTTTTTTTTTGTGGCACCAGGAAGCTTGAAGGAAGGTGAATGTGTTGATGCTCATTTGCAGAAATTGGGTTTTGCCACCAACACATTTGTTTTTTATTCTATAAATATCCATCTAGTTTGAGGCGGGAGAAGTTGAAACTGCAGCTAAACTAATTGATAAAATGAGTGAAGGAGATATTATTAATGGAATTCTGTGCAGCATCTAAATATGGTAAGATTATATTGAAACTACAGAACAATAAATGATTTAAGTGGGAAGTTGGGCAAGGAGTAACATCATCCGATCCTAATGATTTACCATTATGTGTTTCATCATTTTGTGTAGCCTTTAGTTATTATAAGTTGCACCTCTTACAACTCAGGAAGTTGAGAATCCAAGCTGAGCTGTTGTTGTATATGATTGATTATTTGGTGGGGGGAAATTGCAATCATTATCTTCACTCTCTTTAACCATATACTTTTAAGCCTTAACTGTTCCAATAACTTTACTCATCTGTCCGCTTGTGCTGGGTGATGATTAAGCATTATTATTCGTATAAAAAATTAACATTTATCGAACTAATATTACTGCTTGCATTTACATATCTTTTGTCAAAGAAACGCAGAGGTGGCTGTATTAAATTTTTAAGTAAAAATATACCATAAAGAGCGACAGCAATGTATTATTAGTATTGTTTTCGAGTGGATAGACAAATCATGAGGCAAGCAAAAAAAATAAAATAAAATAATGCTTGACAAGAAATAACCATAAAGGAATAGCAATGTTGAAAATTTGGCCGCCCCTCGAAACTAGTCCACATGGGGTGGTTCCACTCTACAAGGCTTAGCTGGACACAGCTAACATATACTTCTATAGTTCTATACACTTCAAATATTGTACTATTACTTGCCTGCGGTTGGATTTGGCATGTACGATTCCTCCTCCAGTCCAGGTTTTTATTTAATTTTTTTATGTATTTTTCGTTATGTTGTCTCCATAATCTGCATATATTTCTTTGGTCTTTTGCTGCGAGATTGTTGTCTTTAACCATAGATCTGCTGCTACATATCTCGATTTTGATAGTTGGATGGACTTTATCGACTTTAAGGCAAAGATCCATGTTGATCTTCCTCTTTCGACGTCCAGATCTATCTTATTTTATCAAGATCGTTTCAGATCTTCAACGTTGGTCGAGTTTATGGAGTTTGACAGAGCTTTTATGGTGGTGGATTTTCAAAATTATCAGTTGTAAGACTAAAAGCTACAATTTGCAATGTTTTATTTGTGTGTTTTCTGCTTATTGTAAGTTTATGTCTTTCTCCCAGTATGGTGAGTTTTGTTTCTCCGGTGATGGTAAAATATCTTGTTTGGTATATGTAGTTTCTTTACTCATTTATCAATAAATTTGTACTCCAAACTACCGGTATTAATGATAATATCCTTGTTGTTAAAAAAAAGAAAAATATAACGGTCATGAAATCTTATAACATTTCAAATCAAATCTATACATGTCAAATCTTCTGTATATTTTATATAAATTTATAAAAGGTTTTTATATCAAATCAAATATCTTATATCACATCAATCAAATTAAATATCATATTAATTTATTTAATTCTGATGAAAATATTTTCTACATAACATGTCATAAAACCTTTTTTTGAAAGTAATTTCAACCCAATATCTCAAACAAAGCAATTAGTGAATTAATTCTTCCCCACTAGCATCAATCGATATTTCAATAATAAAAAACAAAGACAATACATTCTAAAGCACATTATCATCATCGATAAAAGTACTATGATTACAATAATCTTAGTCAATGTAGTTGACTCCAACAAAATTTCCATAAAACTGAAAATGTTCAAAATATGCATTTTACGTAAATAGTTTTCATGTAAATAGCCAGTAAACAAGTTCTAATATACATACATGATACAACCAAAATTTCCATAGTTACGGTTGATTCCTGTTTCCCCCACATAAAAATTGTTCAATTGTTTCTTCTTTCCCGTTTTATGCATCATCGATTCTCTAAATTTCAGTATCTTCTCCCTTCAACTGTCACTCACAAGACTCAATTCCCTAATCAGTAGGGTAGATGATACGAATGAAAACGCTAGCTTGTTCGGACTAGAGAAGAAAGCTCCAGGTTCTTGGCTACGTTTTCCAACCAAGGTAAAATAAATCTGAGTTTGATTTTGGGGTTGTAGCTTGCAATTTTTTATTTTAAAATTTGAGTATTTTTAAAAAATTAAATAAGTTTATGTAAATAGTTTTCATGTTCCAATATGAATACAAACCAATTAAACACTAACTAAAGCAAAGTAGAAGTGTGTATTAAAGCAAAATTTTTTTTAAGTATATATATCTAATAAAGAATAGGACAGTAGGAGGAGGAGTACAGGGTTTCCTTAATTTAAGGATATTTTTATGACGAGTCAGCAATCTTGGCGATGGGATTTGATTGGAGATTTATTCATAGTTTTAACATGTTTTTTTTGTGTTTCTTTCCTCTCACATTTCACAAAAGCAACGCGCTTGTTTAATATTTAGGATTGGATATTTGGAGTACTATGAATATGAAATGTAATTAATCATGCGAGGGGTAGTTAAGGAACTATTCTCACGGTTTTTTTTTTCTTTTTCACCATATTTTCTAATTTGAGATCATGCCAATTTAAAATTTGAAAATATATGTCTAAAAACCAAATCTGAATATTAATTCAAATTTTGCATTTATCCTTTTTTATATTGATTTTTCTTTTCCCATGTAATTACATTTTTTTTCATATTTAATTTTAATTTTATAACTTCAAACGTTCATATCTTACAAACGATTGATTTTTTTAATTGATGTTTTGAAACATTTTACTCGTCTTAATTTTATCTTTAAAATGACACACTTCAAATTTTTAGAAAAAAAAATAATGTATCGTAATCTTATACATGGTATAATTATTATATAATACATGTTTTTTACTACCTTTTCATGAAGGCATTATACATGGTATAAGAGTTGTATAATGTATATATATAATCTTTTATCTTTTATATTCACTAAAGTAATGAATTTCTCACAAAAATCATGGCATGAAGATCATAAATCTGTCTTATACAGTGTATAATAGTGGTGTATTATATTTATATAGTATATTCCCCCTTTAGGTTTACAACAAAACTCGCTTTCCAGTTAAAAAAAACATTTTATCGTATTATTATACTTAGAATAATAGTGGTATAATACCGGTTCTTTACTTTCTTTTCATGAAACCGTTATACATGGTATAAGAGTGATATAATTAAGACAAGCAAAATATTTCAAAGCGTCGATTCGAAAAATCAACGGTTTGTGAGATATGGGCATTTGAAGTCACGAAATTCAAATTAAATAGGAAAGAAAAGGTAGAGTTGTTAGGGGAAGAATAGTCAACATAAAAAAAATACATGCAAAAATATAATTTAATGAAATCGTAAAATTAATAATAATTTTTCTTTATTATGAAAATAATAAAATATAACATTTTTTTGAATATTTGCCTTAATTACCATAAAAATAATGAAACGAGAAATAACGAAATTAGAATAGAAATAGGAAGGAAGAAGAACAACCGAAGGACCAAAACAGCAAGTGAAAGAAAGGACAAGAATTTTGACAGCAATTTAAAATTGATTGATAGTTTGTAATCAACTAATTAACCACTAATAACTGCAATAAGAGTATAAGACGGTAAGATAATTATCATTACCAAAGTTATTTTTTAACACTACACGATGTGAGTGTAAGTGTGGTGTTTGCTCATTTGTATTCCTTTTCTGTTTGCGCATAACCTACAATAAAAAAGACAAATAACCAAATTTTTATTCCGCATCACCCTTCCTCTCCTTCCTATTTCTATTATATATTCCCCTTGATTCTTAAGATTTTCCCATATCCTTCAAATCATTTTAAAGATTTTACGTTTCTCTTCGTGCTTTGGTGTAATTCTTCCGATTTACCCTTTCAAATTCCAATTTGAAGAAATTACCGTTGTTTGTGTTTGAGTTATAGGGTTTGAATTTCATTCGTTGCTTGGTTTTGCTGGTTTATCCCCTTTGTTGCCGCTGCATCTCTTTATTTGTAAGTCTTGAATTTTCAAGATCTAGTTATTTTTATCACTTTAATTTTCAAGATCAATCTATATGAAATAGTTATATATGTAAGTGCAAATAACATTATACATATTTAACTAACACAATTTCTCTATAGATGATGATCGAAGGGAAATAAGAAAGATCTTACAGATATATATATTCATTCCCCAATTTATCAGAAAAAAATGCAGCAAAAAAAAGCTTTTATCTGTTATTTAGTTTATATTAATTAAGACTTCGGAGAAATCTGATTAATTTGAGAGGAATCTGATTAGATCTATTATGATTTACAATATTCTGATCATTTGAAATTACTTTAGGGATGAAAATTGATTTATTGATATGGATTTACTAGTATGGATATATAGATTTAACCAAGAAATCTATAGATTTACTGTCTTATGTGATATGCATGCTATTATATGATATGATATGCATGAATTGATGTTCATTTTTATATCTTGCAGGGTAGGATTCGCCAATAGAGCTTGGAGACGAATGACTTGCGATCTCGGCTGCCCGACCAAGGAGGTTATGGAGGCTTCTACCATGTTCCAAACTTCCCACCAGGTGCACACCATCCAAACAACCAACCAGATCAAGATTAGGAATGCTAGTTGTAGGCTCATTTTAGATTAGATTTATGAACAATTCCTCCTTTTATTTTTCGTCCATATGTTGGGACCTTATGTTCAGTACATTTATATGCTTTCCTTTTTATTCTTAGTCTTGCATGAATAATCATCATCATAATAAATTGCCAATTTCCAATTGATTCTTATAATAAAAATCCTTTCTTGAGGTATAATCTGTCAGTATTGACAGATTTCCCCTTGAACTGCATATGTATGGCTACTTGCCACCCTTAAGGGAAAAATCAAATACTCCAAATCATCATGGATACTTTCAGAGAGGACCTTAGCAAATTCTTATCTAGCATTGATAGAAAAGATTGGAATCGCCTGAAGCACTGTGGCTTGTGGAATTAGCGCATCTTCCATTATGTGAACCTTGAACTTAGGCTTCTTGACGCAGCAATCAGCCTTTAGGATCCAATTGACAATGTGTTTCGATTCGGGGATCACAAGCTTTGCCCCATGCTTGAAGAATTTAGTGCTATCTTGAAGATTCCCTACGATATGTAGATTGCTATTCCCAAATATCGCTTCCAATTTACTACTAAGAAAGGGGACTTTTTTAAATTACGCACTTAAGCTATTCTCGAATATCGCTTCCAATTTACTACTGAGAGTTTGTAGGAACATTTGTCCTACATATGCAAGCTGGGTACCATCAATGTGTTTGCTATTATTAGGAGGCCTTCTTTGTGAAGCTGAGGATGACATTTGCAGCTTTAATTTTATCCCAGTGATTCGTCAGATGCTGGATGAAGCTTCTCCAATGGCTGTATCTTTAGCCGAAACACTTGCCTATATGCATACCATCCATACTGAATCTGACCCAAAGTTAGGAGGCACTCGGATCCTTCTACAGGTAAGTAATTTTAATAATCTCCCAATCCATACAGTCATTCATTGTTCTTGCCTTATATGTATTTCAGGTATGACTATTGGAAAAAATTAAACTTCCAAGTTTCTCCTCGAGTTGCCAACATCAACTACAAACCAACCGACTACTGGAACAGGAGAATTAACATTGGAGATCATTGCATGGCCTCGTGGCTCCATATTCTTCAGAATATGCCACTGGATAGGATTAGGTGAACTTGCCTCTGATAGGATATCAGAGAGGTCACAATACAAGTTTGGATGTATGGTGTTGTTTTGATTAAGCTTGACAAGATCACATTTTATTCTCCGAGCCACTTGTATCTCCAGTATGGTCAAACGAAGTATGTTCCGGATGTGTTATGTCTAATGACCGTTTCTGACCTGGATCGCACTTTCATTGGGAACTATATTAAGAGATATGATGAAAGATGGGCACAACGTTCAAAAATTCCAATGAACTATTCAATTCCTTTTACTCCTCAAGTCAGCATAGCCTACAGAAACTGGCTATCTGCTATCTGAGCTTGAGGTTCACGGGAGGAGAAGAGGAGAATCACCAAGGAGCACAATGAGGAACAGGCGGGTGCTATAAGTTTTTCAAAATATTACCTATATTATGAATAAAGGTCAAACTTAATTATTATGCTATATTATTATGTTGTATGGATTTCTAATATTATTTATCTACATAATATTATGTAGATAAATAATATGTAGAAATGCATATGCTATATTATTATGTAGAAATCTAGATAGCTAGTTTCTGTAGGCTATGCTGACTTGAGGAGTAAAAGAAATTGAATAGTTGATTGGAATTGTTAAACATTGTGCCTATCTTTCAGCATATCTCTCAATATATTTCCCAATAAAAGTGCGATCCAGGTCAGAAATGGTCATTGGACACAACGCATCAGGAACATACTTCGTTTGACCATACTGGTGACACAAATGGCTCAGAGAATAAAATGCGATCTTGTCAAACCCAATCAAAACAACACTGTGCATCCAAACTTATGTTGTGACCTCTCTGATATCCCACTAGGGGCAAGTCCACCTAATCCTATCCAATGGCATATTCTGAAGAATATGGAGCCATGAGGCCATGCAATGATCTCCAATGTTAATTCCCCTATTCTAGTAGTCGGTTGGTTTATAGTTGATGTTGGCAACTTGAAGAGAAACTTGGAAGTTTAATTTTTCCAACAGCCATACCTGAAATTCATATAAAGCAAAATAACGAAAGATTGAATGGATTGGGGAGATAATTAAAATTATTTACCTGCAGAAGGATCCGAGTGCCTCCTAACTTTGGATCAAATTCAGTATGGATGGCATGCATATAGGCAAGTGTTCCGGCTAAAGAGATAGCCATTGAAGAAGCTCCATCCAGCATCTGATGTATCACCGGGATGAAATTAAAGCTGCAAATGCCAACCTCAGCTTCATAAAGAAGGCCTCCTAATAATAGCAAGCTCATTAACAGCACCCAGCATGCATATGTAGGAGAAATGTTCCTACAAACTCTCAGTGCTCCATGAAGGCTTAATCTATTTTCACATCCGTAAAGAATGACTTCACATCAAGCTTGAGTGCGCAATCTAAAAAAGTCCCCTTTCTTAACAACAAATTGGAAGCGATATTCGGGAATAGCAATCTGCGTATCGTAGGGAATCTTCAAGATAGAGCTGAATTCTTCAAGCATGGGCAAAGCTCGTGATCCCCGAATCGAAACACATTGTCAGTTGGATCCCAAAGGCTAATTGTTGCGTCCAGAAGCATAAGTTCAAGGTTCACATAATGGAAGATGCGCCAATTCCATAAACCACAGTGCTTCAAGTGATTCCAATCTTTTCTATCAATTCTAGACAAGAAATTGCGAAGGTCCTCTTTGAAAGTATCCATGGTGATTTAGAGTATTTAATTTTTCCCTTAAGGGTGGCAAGTAGCCAAACGATGGCCAATCCTATATGATGTCGTGGATTTTACCAAATATGGTCAGGGTTCGCTGGTAAATATGGTGAAGGAAAACAAATCAGAAGAAGTAGCACATATTGAAGAAAGTGTTGGAGAGGGACAAGAATTCAGTCCGCCAAAAAGTAGGAAATGGAAAAAGTAGAGGATGAGCTTGTTGATGCACTAGAGAGTATGTCGATAGATGAAAAGGTTAAAGATGAGATGATGGAGCAACTAATTGCACAGATGAAGAAGCAGATGAAGGGAAATGCAAAAAATGAAGATTGAAGTAGCAGCAGCAGCAATGCAGGTCCTGAGAAGTCGGATGAATCAGCTATGCCAACAGTCTAGCCAATTGAAGAAGAAGACCTTCTTCCTGTGGAAGAGGATAACTTCTACGTATCTATGTCTAATATATTTGATGTGAACAATGTCATATGTAATAACTACAATAATAATAACATGAATGACTTTGCTTATTTGGGTAGCGTTTCTGACAATGATCATGCATATCCATTCCAACATTTTTAGCATTACTGATACGTCATTAAAAGAAGTTAATTTAAAAACAAAAGAAGATCCAAAGATGATATCAATTTCAAATAATCAATCCATCCAACAAGAGAGAGAATTAATAAAAGTATTAAAATATCACATTGTTGCCTTCACTTGGTCTTATGATGATATGCCTAGAGTAAATCGTGATATAGAAAAGCATTGAATCCCTACAGACCCCAAGTTCCAACAAGTCATGTAGAGGATAAGAAGATTACGATCAAAGTGGGCTGAGAAAGTAAAGAAGATATCGCCAAATAGATTGAAGCAAAGTTTCTCGAGGTGGTAGAGCATCCTACGTGGTTAGCCAACATAGTTCCGGTTGCCAAGAAAGATAGAAAGGTCAAGCTTTGCGTTGATTGTTGAGATTTGAACAAGGCTACCCCAAAGGATGATTTTCCTCTCTTGCACATCGATGTCTTGGTCTAAAGTGCAGCTCAATTTAGGCTGGTTGATGATCAATTATTTAAAAGATCCTCAGATGGTCTACTACGTTGTCTTTCACAAATCGAAGTGCAAAAGTTGATGAAGGAAATTCATGCAGGATCCTGGGGTTTCCCATAAATTTGGGGAAAACCCACGACCATGGATTTTCCCGAGTCGTGAATTTACCCCAAAAATCTTCATTACAGCTTAGTAGAATTACCAGATTTAACCCAACTTCGTTAGATTCTTACTGGGTAAATCCACGTGGATTTACCCAGTATTATAAATAACTTCAATTTGTCCTAGAAAGGGACCAACTGAAGCAGAGAAACGGAAAAGGAAAGAAACTTTGCTGTTTCCATTTTCGGCAGTCCACTTTAAAGCTTATCAAAGCTTAATTCATCACTTTTCCTCTTACTTCCAACCAATCAAACTCTTATTAATCACTTCTAGTTCACTTTGGGTAATAATAGTCACCTTGGGTAAATAACTATATGAAGAAACACTTGGCACCTGGTATTGGATTGGGAGCTCAAGGATAGGTAATGATGTCTTTCAACACATGATCTGTTGAACTTAATCCTGCTAGTCTTGGGTACCAAGGCAAGGAAGTAAAAACACCCAAGTTTAAAAGGACAAACATGGTGGATGTCTTTTAAAAGGCCATAGTTGAAACCATATGATGGTACTCCAGAAGAAATTGAGTATCAAGGAAGAACTGTATCGGGATTTGAAATATTTACTAATGTTGTGGATTTCGTTATGTATGACCAAATCCACTGGTGAATATGTTAAAATAAGTTAACATTATTATTATGATTTTCTCAAACAAATATGCATATTTTAAATTTCACAATAAATTAAAAACCTGATTTTCACACCTATGAAAAATCCGCCTGTTCATAATGGCAACTCCACTGGAGACAAATTGTTTTACAAAAAATCAATAAAATCAAAATTTTGAGGTAAATATTGAAAACACATTTGATTCAAATTTACTTTTTCTGTAAAAAAACATAGCATTTGCATTTATTCCAGACATATCAGGTACCCCAAGTGTCTTTCGGTGATGTGTCTCTTAACTTGCTTAGAGTTTGTGACATAAAACTGATCACACACCTTGAGTCTCGTACAAAATGGCTTCTTTAACCTGCTTGGAGTTATCGAGCCTGAGTATATAAATAGGGAAGATCGTCTCTTTGGCTCGCTAAAGGCCATTAGACCTCAGTACCCAGCTCATTGAATATCCTTTACCCTTAGTTTGAGACTCAAGCCCACTGTTGCTTCCCAAATTGGTTAACCTAACAAGTGCACTTGGGTCTTGTTGTAGTTTAAGCAAATACAAGTGTCATTTCCCTCAAGGAGCAATGAAGAGCAAGTTTAACCTTTTCATGATAAAAAGAGCTTTACAATAATAAATCATAAACTGTAAGTTGGGGGAATGATACTGATTTGAAAACAAGATCTTTAAATTAAAGAAAATAGAAATTAGAAGTTGAGTGAATATCAAAAGGACAAATAGCAAGCTTGATCATTCCATGGCAATCTAATGATATCTTCCACAGCAAACAAATATATTTCTAGTTAACACAAATGATTCCAAGGTATCTTAACCTAATTTCCCTAAGTTGCTTACTAGGCTAACTTAGTTTCTATCATCAACAAAACCATTTCA
>CAOJBI011104689.1:0-10810 GCA_948277035.1 Euphorbia corollata | reverse complement strand
GTTGGTTGGTTTTGCAGTGTAATTGAATGGTACAATGAAATATCCAACCATTCTTTACGAGCCTTCAGTGACTGTTCCTGGGCAGTAAAATGATCTCCTCTAATAAAAGCATTAGTAGCTTCCCTGGAATGCCTAGATGCTAACCTGTGGGGTACACATCAAGGGTATTAATAACATAATCAGATTTCTTTATTAGTTTATCAATAAAAAAGATGTAATGGTAAGATTGACATTAGAAGCCATTTTCAATCATGTGTGCAAAAGGAAGGAGCTCTAATTTGTAAAAGCAGTTGGGATCTGGGAGTGAAGAAACAGTAGAGAAAACAACATGTCTTAAAAGTACCAGCAGGTTAGCTCAGTCACACACTAAACTGATTTGTAATGAACACAAGGTATTAGGATGCTATTATAATCTAGATCATCAAAGAAATTAACGGTTATACATATGAACCAACCTAATCATCTTTATTGCGTTTCTTCGATGGCTCATATAAACATCATTTTCTTCCCATTCAGGCTCTACAGGCAAGGATTTCAAGTGTCCCAAAATTAGTTTCATGCTTGCATTAGTAGTCTCGGAGAGCATCTGTGCCTGAGCAGTATGCATATCCATCAACTCTCGAGGTAGGAAGTGGAGGTGGGGGTGATAAACTGTAGAAGTAGAAGGATAGTTTTTCATGGAGCGTATTGAATGTAAAGAGAAAATCTAAATAGGATAAATTAGTTAGGGTTCAAAAGTTGGGCTGAAACTATTTCTTATTTTCAGCCCATTATTATAACTTCCCCAAAAAAATAAGTATAAATTCATACGGGATCGAGTTATATCAATAGAGCAGGACTTTAGCCTACCCTACCATTTGTGAATAATATGGGCTTCATTGGAGACTGGGCTCCTGGGGTCTATTGGAGTAATATTTTTAAATTTAGTTATTTACAAATATAAGCATAAAGTGGCTTTATCTGGATAACAATGACATATTAAACTTTTTAAAAAAAATAAGTAATGTAATTTTTTTTTTGAAGAACAAGTCAATCATATCAAATAAGCAAACATAAAATTTGTGGGCGAACATGAATCCCAATCCACCCACATGTTAAACAACCAGATGCCCTATCTAATAAATATTCAGTTCGGTTCGCTGATCGATTTACATAAAACTGCTACTAAACTGTTATTTCAAGGGGAGGAAAAAAAGAAAAAAAGAAAAGAAATCATGAAGTTGAGTCTGCAATTAATAAATTCAACTTAATGCCAGCCATCCAGCAAGCCTTCATAATTGCCTTTCCATTACCAATTGGATTTATTGCCAAAATTGTCGGTTGCCAAAAAGGTCAACACTTTCAAAGGCAAAATTCACATTTGACTATTTTAGCCTCTGTACAATTATTTGACCTGGTAATAGGCTGGTGTCAGGTTCAACTGTTTACCTTTATGTTTGAGATATTTGAGTAGAGAAAACAGATGTTTGGTTCTGGATGGTTGTACAACGAGTGTGTAATATTTGGGAAACATGGTCGGTAGAGAAAAGGCGGCTGGCTTCTGCAGAAGAAAGGGAAGTAATATTATACGATTTCTAGGATTAGCTACAAAACTGTACATTGGTAAACTATGAATAACAGACAGCTAAATATAAATACTGAAATAAATTTATAATCACTCACAGCATTGAGTTGAATTGTGCACAAATACATTGCTGATAACTGATCACTGGCTCATACTTGGCTATAAAGGAGAATTGGTAAACCGATAGCAGGATGAAAACCTCGGATTTTGGACAACTATCCGATCAGTTAAATGACATATTTGGTAACCTGATAAGTGAAAGGAATTGTGCTAAACCTTACTGATGATTTATATGCCAACGACTGAAGCATTCATCTTATCGGGACTCCCACAGTAGTTAAGCTCTACAAAAGTGCCACCTCCTTCTCCCTTGGCAATTCTTCCCGGGTTGATACAAACACACTTCATTTGCTCTTCCCCTTCACTTTCTCCACCCAGGGACACTACCTGTACCCAAAAAGCACGAGTTTTTGGCATTCTGAAGCGTTGAACTAGGACCTTAAAAAATTGATCGAGGTGCTTGTGCTTAAATATTTACCTTTATGAAGTACTTCATGTCTGAAGGTAAAATGAGAATATCGGGAACTGATGGAATATGTAGAGCTTCTGGAGCAAGTGAGAAATCTAGTGGAACATCTTCGGCTGGTGGATACAGCGGATAAAAGCTGTTGCAGAAAGTTATAAGTGCAAGTTATACCAACTTCTTTAAGACTATTTTTTACAAAATAAAAGTAAAAAACCAGTCTTCATGAGTTAGAACATACCTGTGCTGGTTAAGGATATGGCTTGAAAGTCTACTCATTCTATCATTGACCGCTCCATCTGGTGGATTTCGTGACATTTCCTCGCCACTTAGCTGTTTTATTATATCTACTGTGCAGCAACCTACAGTGACCTGAAATTAGCATTGTTAGCGGGTTTTGCTTCTTCTGCTTTACCTCACTCGCATATTGACAAAGACACAGAGTTGCATTGTCACATAGATATGCATATAACATATAATCAGTTGAATAACTCCACGGAAGGACATTTCCTTCTTATGTTATTGTAAGTACTTGTGAATTTATAGCATGCTAAAGGGCACAAAAGCATCAAACTGACATTATACCAGCTCACCTGATTTGCTTCAAAAATGCCAGGATTTGTGAGACTTGAAATCTGGTTCGAATGCAAAAAAAAATGTTACATTAAATTTGTTACCACTAAACGAATATGAAAACACCTTCAAATAGCAAAAGATAAAAAGGTTAAACTGTAGATCATGTACCTGTCGTTTCAGATTGGATGACTGAAATTCAAAAGCAGGCTGCATAGAAAAGATTTACAAATTCAAATCTAAACATAAATATGTATACGAATGCACACAAAAAAAGATGGCAAAACTTATAAAAAATAGAAAGAAGCATAACAATCTATCACCTGTGGGAAAACATGATCATGGTTGGCATCTCGTATTGATGGAACTAATAGCACACGTGCATCAGAACCCATATATTCTACATAGTCCTGCAACTGAAACAGGACATAGAAAAAAGGAAAAAAGATTATGATACATCCAGAATTTCTACTTTGTTTTTTCAAGTAATTTCATCGTGTGGTTTGTTTTCTAAATCTCTACCATTGAGTTCCTATTTCGCTTTTATTTTTCAATATATACTGTTGCAAAAAATAAACACAGTAGTGTTTTGAGTAGATACCCGTCCAAAAATCTCCAGTTGAAATATATCATCAAAGCTCTTAACTGTTGTTCCTCTCTTAAACTCTGGATGTTCGGAATCAATAAATGGTCCAAGCTGAGAAAATACCCAATATATTAGTACGATAAAACTTCAGTGGCTAGTATAATTAGCATTAAACTTATAAAAGGATCATCACCAGTATTAGCAACTGTGGCGGCTTTCTCCTAGCATGTGCCAGAAGTTCTGTCAGAGGCTCAAACATCAAGTTGTCTGTTGTAGTAAAAGGGCCAGAGGCAATAAGCTGTAAAAGAAAAAGAGTGACCTATGGGCATCAAGTGATTGCCATTGAATTCTTAAAAAAATACCACACATACGCATATAAGAAAATATCAATATAGACAGACTGCTATAAAAGCAATTTGTATCAGAAGTAGTGTTCACATCTCACTTATTTAGAGAAAAAGCCTTCCATTGTTCATCAGCAAGAATATTGTGCAGTTAACGAAGCTTAATCCCTGACTATCCTCAATATGGCAATACTAACTAAAAATCTTGAAATATTTCAATTACCAAATCATCTTTGAATGTTCTGCTATTAGATTCTCCATAGGTCAACCTACTTATTCATCTATCCTAGTAGCTTCGATGGTGCCTAAGAAACATTTCTTTATGATATATGGTTAAAGTGAAGGGAAAAAAAAAGCTTCGGTTACCAATGATATCTCTCTGTTTGTGTAGGATGAATCAGTTAAGAGCATCTCTTGATCCAAAGTTTGCTTCTTTGCAGGATGTAAATCCGCATCAGGCTTAGGAGATAGTGGAACAGAATCTATTAGTTTTGACGCAATCAAACAATGTCCACTGGGATTGTGACCTTCAACACCTACAATCTTCAGAAATGGAATCCTTATTTGTTACTACTGGAGTTGTTCACAGATAATATATACAATATCTTATCAACTTTAAAGACTTAACTCTTACCTGTCCAGGGAAAATGGAGAACTGGCTTAGATTATGAGTGTCTAACCGAACAAGCTGCCCTCCAGAATGTTCCACACTGAAATTATGTTGAAATACTGAGTTGGACAACAAAGTGAAGATATTAAAATAAAATAAATAGCATAAACTCTTGCAATTGGCCATACATGGTGAATTATATACTCCAAATGAGGATACTAAAAATACTTGCTAGGGAAAAAAATAGCTTTGATATATTCATTTTCCCCCACATTGAAACATCCAGGAGCTGGTCAATGGTTACATCACGTTTGTAAAGTGAAAAAATAACACTTATCATTTCATGACTACTGGACCAAGACATGGCTAATATTCAGGATTCAGGAAACTCAGAAGTTTACCTGCTTTGCAATAATATTGACTTGTCATTCAAACGACCTTCTCCGTCACAACATATCATTCCAACAGCGAACAAATTTCCCTGAAATCAAGCTTTTATCAGTAAAATCAATATGCGCCTTCATATCGGCACATGAGTACTCAACATGAAATTATAAAAATGTAAACAAGGGAACCCTGACACAAGAGCATATTTAAGAGATATGCAGTATGTTCCTCAGAGTAACTAGTTACATTGACAGATGCATATTTCTACTTTGATACTGCATCTCAGAGGCATCTCTAGTCTGATAGAAGAAAACTGTGAAGCAGTCTAATTACCTGCATGGCAACTGTAGGGTCTGTTGGTTTCTCATAGAGTCCAGAAGCCAAAAGTGCGGCGGCATGCTTTTTGATGCGATTATCAAGTGCATTATACTATATGAAGAATAAAATGTAATCTTAGTGAAGAAAAAAGAATGCAAGACAGAACAACTTAGTGCAACCAGAAGAATCAGTTACCATGTCTTCAATCCGGTTGTACATGAAGAGGCATCCTGACTCTGGCCAAGTTCCATGGAGTACCAAGGAACACTTCTTGTTGGGTTGCACCCTTTTAATAATGTCATCTTCAGTGCTCTCGTCAACCTGGTCATTCTCCGCATCTTTTGTAACAGGGAGATAATTGATGTTGAATTTCACAACAAACTTATCTGTTCGTCGCCCAAATGGTGTCACATGCGTTAATGCTTTTCCAGAAGAATAACCGTTTGCATTTGATTTGATTATTGAATCAAATGGATCAGAATTGAGTTTTTGAGAGTTGACTGTCGGGGGAGTGCTAGGAATTACTTCTTTTATATCTTCCTCTACACCATTCAAAATCCTGCAATCACATTTTATAAATTGTAAAAGCTTTCAGGCAAGTATTTTTTGAGACGTTTATAAATTGTACATACCATCCACTAAGGCACATTTCAGATTGTGGTTATTCCAGCATAGCCAATAAGTTAATATTACAACTAAAACCAGCTTTATCAAAGCCAGGTATAGAGCACTGTAAAATCTGTGTTGAGCAACTCGCAGAAAAACATTCGTATCAAGATTGAAAAACTAAATCAGAAGAACACATTGAACTCAAAATTCTACGTAGGGAAAGTTCTATAGGAAAATATATGGCCATCACAATTTTCAAAAGCAACAATTCACTCCAGAATTGCAAAGTTTCTGCAGAAGTAAAAGTGTAAAACAAACATATATGTAAGCAAACAAAAACAGAAGTACTAAATTCACTGCTCACTTGTCCACATCTTTAATAGAGTAGATGTGCAAATTAGGTTCCTCTTTGATGATTGCATCCTTCTGTTCATTTTGTAGGTGCAACAAAAATCCATCCATTTCCGCATTTTGCACTGTTGATTCGCCTAGCTGCCTGAAAGAGTAGCATTTGATTCAAAATCAAGTAGAGAAATTTCCCAAATTGTACAATTACCACCAATTATAGAACATAGACAGAAAACTAATGAAAAAGAACCCATCTTTTACCTGTTAAGATAGTAAACCTCCCAGCTTGAAACAAGATCCGAGGGCTTGAGATTGTAATTTATACAGAAAGTGGTACCTAAGAAAAGCTAGAGCATCAGCTAAACAAAATACAAGTGAAAATCGAGCAGCAAATTGGAGAAAGGAAAAACAAAGAGCTATACATTTCTTAAGAATTTCGTCTTCGTCATCCAGACTGAAACCGCTTCTGATGAATTCTGCTTTAATGTCGTCTTCCATTTTGCTCTCGGTGTGTGTCGATCTAGGGTTTCCTCTCAGCTGCAGAGAAGTGGGGCAAAAGCAAATGCAGAACAAATGGCGGGAAAATTATAATCTTAAGCCGCATAAACTAGGGATTTAGCGGGTTTTTACTTGTTAACCCCATTATCCCCTCCTTCTTTGTATTTATAACAGGACTGCCATTTCTGTGTTTTTTTGGGGGCCCAGCCTATTCACCATCTATTTTCAACCCATTTAGTTCGTACATATTTTGCTATAGTAAATAGATTGGGATTTACCAAAAAAAAAAAAAAAAAAACTAATTTATTTTGTTTTTACATAAAAAGAATCATCTTTTATGGCTTTTATACAAGAAAAATGTTATTATTTTTTTGTGTTAAAAATATTTTTCTGGGGGTAGCGAGTTCATTTAACCATTAAATAAATATTTAAGATCATTTCCGAATCTATTTTAAAATAGTTACTTTTGCTATATCTGAAGTAGGATTGATCTCCAACCCTAGTTCAAATGCATACTATATTTATAGGATAAAGTATGAGATACTTCAAATACCTTATTCTCTAATTAAATTTTAATATTTTATTATTATTTTGATTTTTAATATTTTTTTATAATTTATGAATCAATTATGATTTGTATGTGTTTTTAATAATATTTAATATATATAAATTTTATAATAATAGTTTTTTATTTATATATAATTAAGGGAATCTATAAAACATGTAATTACCTTTTATACATTTGGATATGTTGAAGAATTAGAATGACATCACTGTTAATTGATTCGTTATCGTTTTGATTAAAGAAAATCAATTCTTTAATCATAAAATAATGATAAATAAAAATTTCCAAATTATTTTTCATAATTATTTCTATAAAAATTGGAATATTAAATATCGATAAATATTATTTTAAATTAATAATTAGTGGTAGCAAATTATTTATTTAAAATATCCTGACAGTGAAACTTTTATATTCGAGCCAGATTATTTGTCTTTTATTTTTTAAAAGTAATTATTTACATTTTATTTTCTATTAAATTAACTTTTTTCTATATTTGAATTTAATTAATATAATCATAAAATTATATATAAAAAACTATTATTATAAAATTTATATATTAAATGTTATTAATAATTATTAAAAACACATACAAATCATAATTGATTCATAAATTATAAAAAAATATTAAAATTTAATTAGAGAATAAGGTATTTGAAGTATCTCATACTTTATCCTATAAATATAGTATTCAGATCGATATAGCAAAAGTAACCATTTTAAAATAGGATTGGAATATTTATTTAATGATAACGATAACTAAGCCAAAGGTAGGGGGATATTCATATTATTTAGTCATGTAAATAGATAACGAAATGTTTAAGAATCTTGATATACATGAGACTACAACATGAAATTAAAAGACATACAAATGAAATATCCTAATTAATACAATTAGGAACAGTACAAACAAAAATAGATATCGTTTATGAAAAGAATTCATAAGTCTTGGCATTGATGATGATAGATCTCAGGCCACCAATGGGAGCTAGAATTGTCAACAATACACCGATCACTATGCACAACTGCAACATATTAATATAGTATCAACTCCACTAATCTAAACATCAAACTAAAACAAAACCCAATACATCAATTACTCCGTCGTCAACTCTCACATATATACTTTTATCGATACACCTAATTTGATAAAAATGATCAATTCATCTCATCAATATCGAAAGGGTATCTCAAACTTTGAAAATTCAGAGCAATAGGGAGTTTTCCGGGTAAAAGAAATCATGAAATAATGAATATAATTACCCAATTTATGCACCAAGATAAACTGAATATCCTTGGTTTGCGAATGGCTAGCCAGATAATGCAGGGTAGCTGTTAAAAGAACAAAAAAGTTACGTACGTATTTATATTTTAGCATTTTTTTTATCGTCTGCAAATTAAATTAAAAATTTCATAGTTTAAATAAATTTGATATAGTACACTTACGTAATATGTGGTTGGAGCAAAAGCAAATCCTCCAAAAAATCCCAGCAAACCACCAAAGAATGGAATGCAAATTCCAACAAACATTGTAAATGCTGCAATCAAACATAAATCAACGTAATAAATATATAGTGTTTCCAATAGGTGTGCCAATCGATCAGAATAAAATTATTTTGTGTGACTTGTCATAGGCAGACAAGTTTAAAAACAATTTATTCGAACAATTTGTGTAGATCTAAAGAGTTCATCAAATAATAAAGCGGGACATACATACCAACATAAATAGTACGAGTAAAGAAGCGAAGCTTAAAAGTCGGTGTGAAACGCATTCTCTTGACCAAGAAAGTTTCCAACATGTCGAACACCGGCATAGCATAAATCTGCAACCATTTAAAACACCAAAAAAATTAATAACCTCGAGATAGAGGTGAAAAATGTATTTGACCTTCAAAAAACTTTGATTTTGTTATTTTTACCTGATAACTTCCGATGACATGAACAACAACGAACACGTTAGCCATAGCAATAAGCCAAGCGGGTTTTTCCAAATTGAGAAGGATATTGTCTTCAACGGCATTACCGAAATACCAATATCCAACCAAAGCGACAGGAAAATAGCAAATGGCAACAACGATATAGGCAACAATGACACCTTTCCACATAGGTATTTTGGAAGGTACTTCGGGTGTTGAAGGGATCGTTGCTTGGATTTCAAGTACTACATTGTGGCCGGCATAGGCAAATGCTACATCCCCTAATGCACTTAAGAAGTTGAACACTGATCCGGCTCTTGTGCTTGCTTTGTCCCCGTAATCGACATATTCAGGACTCCCCCTATGCAGGGTTGCTGCCCATGCTATTGTCGAGTAACTGCAATCATCATGTCTAGCTAGGTTTAGTTTTATAGATAGTAGATAAATTATTTGAATGCACCAAACATATATCAAGGGGGCGATACAGATAGAAATCTTGCGAATATATGATTTTCTGATGATTTTTGATACCCCATTAGGAAAATCTTAACCCCGCTTCTGGTTCTAAGTTGTCTTTGTAGGGTGCAATTTTATTCTCATAATTATAATTCGTTTTCTAGAAAAACATGTTGACAACAAATGCCTTCTGTTTTCATTTGGAAAGAGATTTTTACATTCTGAAAATAGTTACATTGTAAGTGTAACGTGCCGACAAAAAAATCGTTAAAATTGTAATCTTAGACATCGAGGCTCAATCAGTCCATGTGTCAAATTGAAAGTTGAATAAGGTGAAGTAATATTACCTTAAAGACATAACAGCAGCAGCCAACGAGACAATAGTAATGGAATTGAAATTGGGAAGATGAGCCAACACAAAATGGACAGAAGCAAACATCATGATGAAATAAGTTGTCTTAATTTGTTGACAATTAGGGCAAAGAACATCATGAACTTTCTTTATCGACTTTCCTCCGGTTACCATGTAAACGATGTTCACACCAACTTCTACAATCACTTGTTGTGGAACCACGATCCATAGCCCTAATTTCTCACCAAATGCATGTTGACCCAATTCGTGATACCTATCGAATCTCTTCCCCGGTACCATTTCGTGCATTTCTACCATTTGCCATAGCGTGTAAAGGGTGATTACCCATGAAAGTACAAGTATTGCTACTCCCGGACCCCTGCGATTATCAAGAGTCAATTCCGACAAAATCAAATGTGGAGTACGTACCATGGTCGATTTTTATATTTGTAAATAATTTTTTCCACATGAACATGCATTCTACTTTTTTGAATGAACGAGTTCACGTGTCACAGTTTTGATTAATTTAAACGAATTATGTATCAAAACAAGTCATGCTGAATGATTAATCAAAATATTTCAACTTCAACTAACGAATAATGCAAAAAACATTATTGACCTTGCTTCTCAATTTAAAAGCCGAATTGACCGTTTTGTCCTCAAACTGAAAAGAAAAACTCACCATCCGAGTGAAGCCATGGCATAAGGGAGACTAAGAACACCGGCACCAACCATGGCGGTGACATTGTGAAAGGCAGAATACCACCATTTTGCATTCCTTGATGATGTAATTGGAAGCCAATCATCTATGGCCTTTTGTTTTTCAATATCTTCTTTACTACTCATCTTCAAAAAAGATGTCTTTTTTATTTTTTAAAAATACAAAATTCAAACTTTTTTAAATTTTTTTTATATTGTATATTACAAGAAGGAAGGTTAATTTACTGATCTCAATTGTGAGAAGTTAATACTAAATAGTTTTAATGGAGATTTGAGTGGATCTTGAAAATGCTATAATTGGCGTTTCCATTTATAGCCAAGAATATTAATGTGACATCTGGTATTTTATGCTCATATTTCTCTTGAAAATAAACATTCTTGACTCTAATTTAATGGAGACTCACATAAGTGTTAGTTATACATGAATTGACCAATTTGCCGAGC